>VUYV01000267.1:254296-425854 GCA_008711295.1 Anarhynchus alexandrinus
TGGGGACTCCAGAGCTGGACGCAGTACTCCAGGTGGGGTCTCACGAGAGTGGAGTAGAGGGGCAGAATCACCTCCCTCGCCCTGCTGGCCACACTTCTTTTGATGCAGCCCAGGATGTGGTTGGCCTTCTGGGCTGCGATCGCACATTGCTGGCTCATGAAAGTGATGATGGCTGATGAAAGTGCTATTGCATTTGGTGAGACATTCCCAAGTAATATCTGCCGTTTACTCACTGTTATTTGCTATTGTTCAGGCAGAGTGTACTTACTTCCCCAGCCTGCAACAAATATGAGATTTGCCTCTGGCCCTTTAGATTTTATATTAACCTATTTTTCAGTCTTTAGTGAAGAAAATTCCTTTTCTTGCTGCTCTCTCGTTAGTGCTGGAAGGGGCAGCAGTCTGGTCCTTCCACCTTGCAGCCTCCCCGTCAGCACTTCTCCGATTCCTGCAATATTTTTTTTGTTCTTCAGTGTGTACCTCAGCCAGAGACTCCCTGTCAGTCCTGACAGCCTGTCCATAATGTGCAAGAAGTTGTTACTCTCTGCAGTGCCACGTGCGTGTTTTGGGGTGTGTCTGTCTTCCAGTTGTGTGCACAGAGGTACTGTTTTCTGTCTGCTTGCAAGGTGTGGTATCATGGGTGCATGCAGGACTAAATCCTAAACCTGATTTTCTTGGGAATAAGACATGGAAGCCTCTCCTTCCTTTGTACACAGGTTGGTCTAGTCGAACACACCAGG
Organism: Anarhynchus alexandrinus; assembly: GCA_008711295.1. Taxonomy (NCBI): domain Eukaryota; kingdom Metazoa; phylum Chordata; class Aves; order Charadriiformes; family Charadriidae; genus Anarhynchus; species Anarhynchus alexandrinus. Next base: position 255,034 of record VUYV01000267.1, read on the forward strand.
GAGGACAGGCCTGGAGATGTGGGTGTTGGCGGCTGGAGCAGCTCACCAGAGCTCCAACTCATTTATAGTGCCAGAAATCTTCTTAGCCTTGGATGATCCTGCCTTATTGTGGCAGTAGCTTTGTCTGCCATCTGCCTAGAGCTGTCACAAAGCTTTCCTGCAGCTGGGAGGGGGATGAGGAACAGGAGAAATATGGAACTAGGAGCGGCAGCAGGTTTTGACAGTAGCTGGAGAAGGCCGGCTTGCCTGCGAATCCCAGCGAGTCTACTTCTCGTTCTGAAATGGAAATGCGTGATGAAATCTCAGGCAGGGAGCACTTCACACAGGCTCAAACACAGAGAGGCGAGGCAAAGAGAAAGAGGAGGGCATGTTTTCTTTGATGTCTTTATGAGTGATCTCACCCAATATCATCCACCCATGTTTTTTTTCCAGGTATTTTTCACAATTCTGGATTTTGGCTTGCTTTTTCTGTTTCTGCAGACATTCTCTGCAATTGTGTGAGCAAGAAGAATAGATGCATAATTTCTTCACATCCCCAGAGTTTACTTAAAGGGGAAACTTTATAGAATCATAGAATCATTTAGGTTGGAAAAGACGTTTAAGATCATTGAGTCCAACTGTAAACTTAACACTACCAAGTCTACCACTAAAACACATCTCTCAGCACCAGTTCATGTATGTGTACAGACAGATACACAGACATAGGTGTGCAAAAACATGATGGCTAAATATCGCAGGCTCAGAAACGGGCATCAACAGTGGAACTATTTCCACAGATGCAAACTGTCACCCAACACATGTTCTGGCACCTGCCTAACTTCACTTAGACAGAATATTTTGTTATTTTCCATAAGGAATAGAGGCTTTTGAACCCAGGTATAACGCTGTTTAAAATGAGCTCTTGCTTGCAGTGGCACGCCAGGAAAGGCTGCTGTGCTCTCATTCTGATCTACAGGTGTTTTAGGCTGTAAGTGGCTCTGCGTTCCCATTTGCAGCATGGTACCTTCAGGTGCTTTTTATCCTGTGAGCTTGTTTTAATTACCTTGCATTGACCGTTGGCTATCTCTGTAGTTACAGAACTACTGAAGTGATCTCTCATTATGCAATTTGGTGTATGCATAATTATGAAATTATAGTGTGTAATTTATTCATTTTGAGACAGGCCTATGATAAAATCCACAGCTGCTTCTTTCTCTAGGAAACCCTTTTTTTAACTTTAAAGGTTGAGTGGGGTTTCCACAAAGCAGGTGAGGGGCTGTCTTTGCCTGGCAAGAGTGCACATCACATCCGTGCTGGGGCACAAGAGGCTGGAGCAGGTGGCTCCTGTGCAGAGACCACAGATGGCACACAGAAACCGGGGCAATTCTTTCTAGACAGCGGGTGTGAGGGCCTGCAGGATGTGCATAGCCAGTGTGCAACCTTGCTATGCATGGGCACCCTGCACTGCTGCACCCGGATCAGTCGCTGGCCTGAGCCTTCCAGCGCTATTGCATCTTTGGTGTGGGCACTGCTGCCCATCCCCTCTGTCCAGCCATGAACAGGACCGGGAACAGCTCTGCTGTCCCACGCAATCAGATAATTTATCTGTCTTAAAAATAGCCCAGATATATATTACACCAGCAGTGGTTTTGCACTTTCCTACCAAATGGCAGCACGGCTGCCTTCCACACTGCCTCTTTCTCCCACACCAAGATCAGGTAGGGCAAGGAGGAAGGTACAGCAGTGGTCAGCGATCCCTGCATTTTTCTAGCAATCAGTATGGTTTATCTCAGATCTGACATATCTTTCCACACTTGGGTCTTAGTGCAGGTTTAGCAAGCAGATTGCTGTAGAATTCATTACAGAAGCCAGGCTATTACTGCATTCAGATTTTGATAGGGGAATGGAAATGTGAAACATCTTTTCGGTGAAACAAAGGAAGCTGATAAAGTATGTCCTGTGAATTGAATGTTAATGCTATTACAGGGCAAATACTTGAAGGATTGAGATGTTCTTTCGAGAGCAGATCTGATCATAGGCCTTTAAGTGAATATAGCACCTTTTAACTCCCATCTTATTTCCATTTAGAAGTAATTAAATTACTTTCAGATTCAAATGTGAATTATTTTGTGGTGATTTAGATTTTCATACAGACAAGGTATAAAAGTATCCCATTTTTTATTGTATCTACATTTTAACAGAAATTTTTAATAAAATTGGAATTTTGTTTTTTATAGAAGCTTTAGGTATTACTCAAGAACTCTTTATAATTGGGATTGTTTTAGCTCTTAACATAACGTTTTAACCCAGTCTCATACAATTAGGCATGATTAAAAGACAGTTAAGTAAAAAAATACGTATTTAATTGCCAAGAAAATCTATCAAAATCTTTTAAATAAACCTTTTGGTTTTGGTTTGTGTCTCATCAATATGGACCTGCCCATGGAAATGCATGGATATTGGTGGAAATGCCAGGGTAATGGCAAAAGTGAGTGCATTACAGGACCAGCCAGGAGGCTGATTGTTCATGCAGTTGCCTCGGGGAGACTGAAGTTCTCATCTCCAGTTGGCTATTTGCCCTTTCTACCAGACCACTGCTGCTTGTATTCTGGTGTCTCCTATTCTGATATTTATTCAGTGTTTTGGGAAAGAAAGATCAGGATTTGCTTACAGATTAGAAGCAGTTTTGGAAAAAAAAAACTGTTTCCTCCTACTTTCCTGCCAGATTGAATCACTGTTTTCTGATTATCCCTAAATCATTGCAATTGTAAAGAATGGAAAATGGACATGAATTATGTTTGACCCAAACTCTCAGTCTCAGCTTGCACACTGTGCCCACATCAGCCCTTAGGGTATCCCTTGGTGTCATAGCCTAAATCGTTTCAAGGTCTGAGAATCATTCCATTTAATGCTGTTGTCACAGGTGATTAACATCATGAGCATCTTCCCATTGCAGTGTTTCATTATCCGCTCTCAGCAGTGGAAGCGGAATTGCTTTGTGCCACCTCTGCTCTGGGTAGGGTGCATCTTTGAGCGCTCTGCACGGTTGAGCTGACTGCTTCCCACATGGTCTGGAGATGAGTGGAAAGGGACATGTGCCTTCTGCTGTGAATTGCGGTATAGCCCTGGGAAGCGACACAGGAGTCCTCTAGCTTGTGTGTATGGTAGTGCAGGGCAGGTGTTTTATGTCCCCTGGAAAATGAATTAGCAAGTCCCTTACTGGTGTTGGATGACAACAGGACAAAGATTTTACTAGAGCCCAAAAATCTCTGTTAACTCAACACAGCTCTCAACTGTCAGAGCAAACCTTGCCCTCTCTTCAACACTTTGAGTGAATAGTGAATATATAAAAATGTGAAGCAACCAGTTAATTAGGAAGAAGACTCCTCTATGGCTGGATATTTCTTTTCTTGCAGCATATTTCTCCCTAGTCTTAGGCATTATTTTGTTGTCTTTGATACCTCTTGATTGCATCTTGTTATCATCTTGTCTTGATTGGCTTTGTGGCTCGTTACACAAAAAGGGTGCTAATCTTTGTTAATTAGTTCCTTATTAGAGTCAATTGAGATTTGTAGCACAAGAAGCTAGCTGTATTTCTGATGATAAATAATTGGCTGCCAAGGATTTCTTAGCGTGAAATCGTGTCAGTATAAGTGATGATACTTTAATATTTTATGTGGGTTTTGTATGTGTTTATTACAGTACTTCTTGGTTCTTCCAGCTGCTGTTCACAAGACTTCTTTTTTTGTCCTGTATTTGTGTTACTAGTTTGAACATAGCTTACCTTTCCAAGATATTTCTTTCCGTATTACATTCTATGATTTCATTGCTTCGTTGCTAAAGAGCTCTTTTGTTCAGAAAATTGTCTTCTGTAAATGGCAGGAAGTACTTTTATTGCTTTTCACACTTGTCTTTATTCTGTCCTGGTTTTTGCTGTGTCGTAGGATTGGATAGCACAAGGTCTTTGGAGAGCATTAACACCTGAAATGTTTTCTGGAGAACTGGTAATAGGAAATGGGATGTAAGGTTGTAGCACTTCTTTAAATCAGTGGGGATGCTCCTGTATTTCACCAAAAATCCAAGTCATTGCTCTGTACCTGGTCCCACTGGTGATGACCAAGGCCACATGTTATGGTATCACTCACAGCTTACCTCAAGTGCTGCTCCCGGCTTAGGAGGAAGAACCCATAGGAACTGAGTGGAAGGAGTAACCCTCTCTGTGCTTGCTTAGCTCTGGGACATGCCCCAGAGATGAGGCTGAACCCAAACCAAGCCTTTTGCCTGACTTGCTGGTACGACACAGGGCTTTCCTGGGAGACAAAAGAACACGTGCTTTACAGCATTAATGCATATCAAAAAACCCAAAACTTTAGGAGACTCAGCATTTTATGACACCCGTGTTCCCACCCCACTGTGCTAGAGCTCCGATGCGTAGCGCTCCTTTCTCCTGTGTAAAATAGGAATACAGACACCCTTGGGAGTATAGTGATGAACTGGACTATAAAAAAAGTTGGGTCTCAGTTTTTCAGCCAGTGCTCATGGAGAATTGTCTCAGGCCAGAGCAGGCACCTCTGCAGCAGGGCTTCGCTGTCCCGGTATGTTTGTATAGAGAAAGGCAACTATCATTGTATGCTCATACACATGTACTTGTAACCTATAACGTAGTTTTTAGTCTAGTATCTTTTTTTTTTTTGATAATATGCAGGGCTCAGTGAGATGCCAGGTGTCCCTGCTGCTGTGTCACAGTCAGCAGGGTTTTGTAGAAGCGTGGGACTTCCCTGTGTTCATCTCCCTGATGGAGCCAGGCACAGCCTCTTGCAGCGCTCTGCCTTGCCGTAGTGCATTCATTTCAGTAGAACTCCTCATAATTATGTAGATTACTGCTTTGTAGAAGGGTTAGGGATGTTCTTGATATGAGTATCCTTATCTGGGAGATACTCAGATCTTGCCGAGAGCTTTGATTTAATATGTTTCTTTTCCCAAGAAGAAGCAGAGAGAGCATAGTATGGGTAGTCTTTCATATTAAGGGTGGTTTGCCACATGAAAGAGAAGTGGGGCAAAAAGCCTGAAAAAAGTGAGAGAGAAGTCTCAGTTTGAGCTATACTTGGTTAAGAAATCCTTGGGTTATATGTTCCTCTCCAGTATTGTAATGTTTTGCATATCATTAACATACATTTTGCACAGCAGAGCAGAAAAGTCAGTCAATTATTTTAGCCCCAATGATAAATTTAGAAGTAGTTTAGGTAGCTTATTGCTTGTTTTCTATTTCCTTACATTATGGATGGAGACTAGAGATGCCCCCAAATATATACTTCATTATTTGCTATTTATTGTCCAGCAGTACATTAATATTCTAAAATTACCAGAAAATTTATTCTGTTTGAATAACACCCATAGAAAAATTATTATTTTGACTCTCCCTGGAATCACATTTATTTTGAAGATTGCTTTGAAATGGTGAAGGGGCATTCTGGAGTGGGTTAACTTTATGAAGTTATATATCTGGACTTCTTAATTTTGCAGAAAGGTCAGTTCTCTCTCTTGCTAAAATCCTATGGGACTTTTACCTTCAAGGGGCTGCAGCTTCAGTCCTGCATATTGCCCCCTAGCTGCTTGTTCTCTAAACAGCAGGATTTATCTAAGTAAATCTTGAAATTCAAAGACAGGCATGTGGGAATCATGCTTGGTATCCAGGGGGGGTGCTTGCTTTGGTACAGTTGCTCCAGTATTCCCATGCTATGCTGAACTCCACCTGTTTATCCAGTGCATACCCACATGAGGGAGGACACTACCAGTCAGACGCTGAGACCCCTCTGCAGGCGAGTGTGTTGGCAGCAGTGTGAGCTGTGCTACAGTTTTGCAATTAGTTGATATGGCAAAGCATTTTTAAAAGCATCCACTGTACCTGCAACTGATATGTACCATATTGTGTACAAATCTGTAGAGCCTTGTGATACAAAATCCATCCTAACTTTAATCATAAAATTATGTTCTTTCACTGCACAGTACATAACCTGGTTTGTACCAATTTATCAGTCTTTCTGCTTACCTTTCTGTCTCTAATCTCTCTAATATACTGTGTGAACCACAGTCTGGTCATGGAGCTTTACATCACAGTTTGTAAGTTTTACCATTTCTTTCGAGCAATATAATTTCACTACAAACAGATTTTAACAATACAAGAAATTGTACAAGAAAGAATAACAATACAAGAAATCAAATGCTTATAAACAGGCTAACCTCTGGGCATTCCATTTTACTGTGTGGTGGTTGGAAGTAATCTACAAAATAGTGCTCTGTTATTTTTCAAGGATACGTACCAAAGTCTGAAATAGTTTTGGTATTTGAATTACTGAAGAATCACAGTACATATCAAAACTATTTTTTGCTTTTGAGATGTTGCGTGCAGAGTGATGCAGATTTAAATAGCGCATAAGGTATTTTGACAATGAAATATTTTTTAAGACATAGACTGAATGTTTGTGAGTTATGAGCTTTATCCTCAGTAGTCAGAATAATGCGTTTATTCCCATTAGTGTGAAAGAACTCATAAATCAGAGTGGCAAGATATGATGCTCACAAATGCTCACACGTATGCAGATGTATGTAGTCTTCTTACTCTCAACTGAATAGTTGTATTTAGTTCATTATCTTAAATCAAACTGGTGAAAATCAGCGTAGCTTCCATTACTGTCTAGGGATATAAGATGCTTAGCTCCAGCTGACTCTCTAGCCTATAGTGATAAATAAGTTAGGAATCATACAGTCTTGAATTTTGTATTAATAGGACAATTTGTGGCAATCTCTTAAAGATTATTTCTGTGCTACAAGTTGGAAGTCCCTAATTGAATGAAGATACAACCTGGTGTGGGCATAGCGACTCTTTCCAGTGAAGAATATTCCAATTGTGTGGGCTCTAGTGAGTGCTGTCGCTGCTGGAGCACAGAATTTCAAATAAAAAGAAACAAAAAAAAGGAGAAAATCAGTGTGGGCTAGCCAGTATCTTGGAGAAATGTATACATTACCTGCGCTTTTTAAGCTCTCCTTTGAAGCTTTCTGTGAGGCGCCTTCAGTAACCTGGTTTTCAAAGTGAGATAAACCTCTGGCACTGAGCAGCTTCAGCCAAACATAGAAAATGCTGTGAAGCCAAACCAGGCAGTGGTTGGAATTGAGTACTGCCTCCGTTCTCTGCATGTCGTTCTTTTTCTGGATCTTGCTGCATGAGTGTAATTTACTGTGGTGTTTAACAGAAAATGTCACCAAAAGATCCTCTTAATCCAGGAGTGACTGCTAATTAGTAGGTGAATTTACAGAATGGGCAGGCAGCTGATCCTCTGTATCCCTTCTGAGTCCCTTTTCTGTTCTGGACATGGAAATATGTGCATAAAATGAACATTATAGTCTAACATTTGAAGCAAAGGTGTCATCAAGGGACAATTCATGTCAAAGGAAGACTCCTCATCTTAATGATTGCCTATCTAACAAGTTAAGAACATTTTTACAGTGAAACTAAAGAATTAAGAACAGTGCAGGACAAAGTCAGAGTCTTGTAAAATAATAATAAAAAAAGATTATAAAAGAATACATTATTACCTGTCGTTTAAAAAATGATGAATCCTGAACTGAAGACTGTCGTGAATAAGATAAGGATGCAGCCCTCCAAGAAATACTTCAGGGGATTTCTTTTAATAAGACCTGAAAAATATGCCTTGGGCATAAGACCGCAGAACAGAGATTTGAAAGCCTCGAGCCACTTTCTCTTTTGCCATTGTAATTTGACCCAGCTATTGTATTTAATCACCGAATATGAGGTAGCTACAAGTTACCATCCCTCAGATAACTTTTTAGAAGTTCAATAATTGGAAAAGTTTCAGCTATTTCCCATCATGGCTAAATGGCTGGAAAAATATAGTTAAAGCCCTTTCTTGAGCATTTCTAATGTAGAAAGGCACTTAATTGGGAACCACCCATTCCCAGTTGTTCGTAAGCAGCATGTGAAGGGGAAAACAGATTTCAGAGTATTAAGACATTTCAGTGAGGTGCCTAAGGGAAGGTAGGGAACACTTGACATGCAGTGAACCCAAACTTAGAGGAATCTGATACACTTATCTCACTAAAACCTTAGGTAGTTTTGTGCCAGTGGGAGCTGAAAGTGCTTAGCCTTGTGTGAACAATCTCAGAGATTGCAATTTACTCCTGCACAGAGGGCTGCTGGAAAGGGCCTCGTGGTTACAGTGGATGCCAAGTTGAAAATGAGACAAGAGTGTGTTCAATTGCAAATAAGGCAAACCACACACTGAGGTGCATTGCAAGGGGTAAAGTCGGAAGATAAGGGAAGAAGGCAGTCCATGTCTGTGGAGGGTTGCTCACCAAAGCCGCTCTATCACTCCATGGGAGTCCACGGGACAGGGGAGAGAAAATATAATGAAAGGCTCATGGGTGGAGATAAGGATGGGGAGAGATCACCCACCAATTACCGTCACGGGCAAAACAGACTTCACTTGGGGAACTTAGATTAATTTATTACCACTTTATTACACTCTTCCCCTGCTCCAGAGTGGGGTCCATCCCACAGGAGACAGTCCTCCATGAACTTCTCCAACGTGAGTCCTTCCCACAGGCTGCAGTTCTTCATGAACTGCTCCAGTGTGGGTCTCTTCCACAGGGTGCGGTCCTTCAGGAACGGATTGCTCCAGTGTGGGTCCCCCACAGGGTCACAAGTCGTAGCAACAAACCTGCTCCAGCATGGGCTCCTCTCTCCGTGGGGCCGCAGGTCCTGCCAGGAGACTGCTCTAGCATGGGCTTCCCACAGGGTCACAGCCTCCTTTGGGTGCATCCATCTGCTCCGGTGTGGTGTCCTCCATTGGCTGCAGGTGGATATCTGCTCCACCATGGACCTCCATGGGCTGCAGGGGGGACAGCCTGCCTCACCATCGTCTTCACCAGGGGCTGCAGGGGAATCTCTGCTCTGGCGCCTGGAGCACCTCCTCCCCCTCCTTCTTCACTGACCTGGGTGGCTGCAGAGTTGTTTTTCTCACATATTCTCACTCCTCTTTCCAGCTGCAATTGCGCAGGTTTCCCCCCACCCCTTCTCAAATATGTTATTCCTGAGGCACTACCACCATCACTAATGGGCTCAGCCTTGGCTAGCGGCAGGTCTGTCTTGGTGCTGGCTGGCATGGGCTGTATCAGACATGGGGGAAGCTTCTGGCATCTTCTCACAGAAGCTACCCCTATACCCCTCCTCACTACCAAAACCTTGCCGCACAAACCCAATACATTGTCCATTCTGACTTTGTTCTTGTTATGGGAGAATCAATGTGGACCTAAGGATTTTTTTTGTTTTGATTAACACTATGTGTACTATCTGATTCTGAGCATGTTTACTTGCATTAGCTCACTTGGAGTACTTTAGTTTGGACTAAATACCTGAGTTCAGTTTGAGAATACTTGAGCTTTGCTTGGATAAAATGTATGAAGTATTAAAGAATGGGCTTGCAAAGCAAATTTCAGACAGTGACTCCATGTCACCCTGAACATCTTATTATAATATTGAAGAAAAGGTTGGATCAACACTTGTCAGGAAAGCAGTGGCAGTAGAGGGTTGTTGAAGGTGGAGCTGATCCTCCCTTGTATCGGGAGAGTGGTAAAAATAGTCTCTATGGGTACCTTGCGATTTTCTGTCAAAGAGATTTGATGTTGCTCAGTAAAATGTAGCAATGATAATATATCTGGCTGCTTTTATTTCTCTGTCTGTCATTAGTTCTGCTCCTGAGACCCTTTCAAACGCTAAAGGTCCCTGAAGCATGAGGACATCTCCACCATACATGAAGATTTGGCAGGGGGGGCGTGTATATGTGTGTGCAATCTGTGATCACATCGATCTCATTTAATTCTTCATAATACTCAGTGTACTGAGTTGTCCAGTTATTTGGCAGTTAGGATTGTGACCAACAGTTGTGCAATTGATTTTAATGTACCTTGTTCTTAGAAATTTGAACATCCTGTTAGTTGTTTGCAGTGGGATCCTTTGAAAGAGTTGCAGATTAATGTACCTTTTTATTGTAAAAATCTTACTAACAGGAATAACATCCAAATGCACAGTTTGTTTGAGAGTTAATAATGTCATTCTCCATGCTGTCCTCAGGCAAGCAAATGACATTTCAAAATATTAGATTTTAAAATGTATGAAAGACCCTGCACCCAAATTATTGCAGAAAATCAAAAACATTGTCTGTTACGTTAATGTCTTGATTCCAGACTCTGTGAAACTATTTTATGAAATTTACAGCTGCAATTCTCCTGCAGACAATCATGATATATTAAAAAGTTCATGGAAATAGACAGGCTCTGTGTGAACCTTCAAAACAAAACCAAAAGGATTATGAGTTCGAGTTTGGCTGGAGAACACATTAATCATCTTTTGGAAGTTATTGTTTAACAGCAGTATGCAGGATAGTCTCTTAGAATTTAAGTCAAACATATTTAAAGAAGGATTTATTTATTTATTTGCAGTTTCACTAGGGGAGGCAACACTTACAGAAGGCAGTTCTGAAATTGTTGAGTTTTGTCCTGTGTCTGTGAGAGATGGTTGGGGATAGCAGAATGACAACTTCTGGATCTTTTTAGGCTTAGACTGGTTTGTAATGCTGCATTTACACCAACCATTGGAAAGGTCACTTCATAAATTGACATGAAGTTGCACACTATCCACTATCACAGCTATAATAGGGCAGCTGTTACTGGATATTGTTTCTTTAATCTTCCACCTATTGCATCATTCTAAAACAAAGCCAATGAGGGAATTCATGTTTGTCTTATGCTTTGAGTTAAAATAGATACATCTGAACAGTATGAGTTTCCTCAGTTCAGTCTGTAACCTCTCATCTGTGGGGTTGAAGGGCATCTAAGCCAACTACAACTTATTTTGCATATCATGCTGTAGCGCTTACTATGCTGTGCCTGAGAGCCCACCAGAAAGGGTTGGCTTCACTCCTCAAACTCTGTTTTCATGGGATAGTTTTACTCCACCTTATGTAGCTGCATTCTCTGTTGGTCTGCAGGGAGGTTAGCTCTCATACTGCAACATGCACTTGAACATTTTAAATGGCTTGAGAGAAGTGCCTCCCTCCTGAGTGCTTGTGTTTGTGGAGTCTCAGGATAACAGCGAGGAACTGTGAGAAAACAAGATGAAGAGACAGCCTTTCACATAACAGTTGTGCAAAAATGAGAAGAAAAGCAGAATATGCACTTTAGTTTTTCAATTTCATAGCCTTCATATTGACAATGCACCAGTTTTCTTCCCTCCTGCATGTGGAATACTTTGAACTCAACGAGATGCGTTGCATCTTTATAAGGACACTCCTCTATAGAAAATAGTTGCTCAGCACTGGACTCGGTTGTTTTCTTTCTAAGATTTGAATGTGTCATGGTTATCTCGCCCACTTTTTTGGTAGACCCTTGAAATAAAAACTTCCTTATGGTTCAGGTTTATACAACTCTGGTGTAGATCAAAGCATCTTGTCTTCCAACATGAGAAAACTTTTACCATTTGGACTACTCAGACTAGAGTTAACATCAGTGTATGCAGATACCTCCATTTCTGGAAGGACATAGAAAACAGTGAAAATACTGAGTACAGTCCTCAGAAGAAATCCTTTCTCCACTCATTTTGTTAGTCTCAGAATAAAAGCTACGTTCTAAATGGGACCTCAGTGTAAAATGGGAATGAACTTAGGCCACATTACTAGCAGGTTTCAGATTTTGTGTAAATCTAAGCATGTTGGAGGCTGCTGGCTGGACTTTGCTTAAAAAAACCCAAGTTTTCACATAGCTTTGATGCAATTGCTCATGAAATGAAAATGGAGACCACTGCCTACTGACCAGTATGGATGCACAGTTCAGGGCTGTCCAGTGGAAATTTGTTGAGACTAAGACGTTTCCTCCTTTCACCTTTACCTTCTTCTATCCCTTGACTGTATTCCGGTCTGAAATTCTGATTTAATTTGGAATGTTGCAGCAGCTCATGTGCACTGTGTAATTAGTGATTCTGAACTCCATGGCCTGACACTCATTATACTGCATGCAGCGTTTTTTGTCAAAAGGGCAAGAAGGGGCATATGCTCAATATGGATGAAGCTATCTGTAGGAAAGGAGCTTCTAAGTCTGTATCTGCATTAGTGAAGGATAAGGCCGTTTGACAGTCACAGCTGAATTTTGGCTAAGTCAAAATGTTCACTTGCCTGCATGTTCCCCAAATGCTGGTGAACAAACATCAGCATAATCAAGCATGAAATAAGAGCCCTGGTTCTCAGATGAAAGAGTGAAGGCAGATTTGCATTCATCACCTGCACAGACATATCATTACGGAGTTTGATCCTTATCTCTGAGATACTGTGGAATATGTAGAAAAGCTTCTGCAAACCGTTGTGCTGCCGATTCCTGCACAGACCTTAAGGACTCATTCTCTTGTGTGCTCACATAAATCAGCACAGGGACTGTGCAGTGCTGTCTTTACAGCATGGGGATGGGTGAGTGACATGTTTTAGTAAATTCTACAGTATCCAAAAGGCAAGGCTACCATGTGATACCCTTCCACTCAGAAGGCATTAGTTTTTGCCACAGAATTTGTGTTTCCTAAAAGAAAACATTGATCCATGGCTGTGTCACATAAGCAAATGCAGGTATTAGAATTGCTCCCCACTTTCTTGTGTTTTTTTTTCCTGTTTGAGTGAGTTTTCTTTCTCAGTGGAAATCCCATTTTTTTTTTCCAAAGTATAACCTCAAGCTAAACTCTTTTGCTTATGCTGCTTTTTTTTTTTTTTTTTGCAATGGTTTAAGCTGAAGTTAACCTTCCTATTAGCATTTTAATGGAAAAAGAGATTCTACCACTTAGCAAGAAGTTTAGTCCGCTTTCAAATGGCAACATGGTAAAGGTATGAAATGCTGCTTTCCAGTGTTTTCAGATTCCTTCTTTTCCTACAGCAAGACTCCTTTTATTGATATAAACAAGAACAGCATTTGGCAGCGACTTCCAGGGTCATCTGTTTCAGTCGTTTCCTTTATAACCACATCAAATATTTCACATTATAAGCTAGTCAGTCTTGCTTTAAATGAAAGTGAGGATTTTTTGCCCCTACTTTCTTTACTCAAAGCCTGTTCTAAATGCTCGCTTTTTTTTTCCCCACTACCACTTTATAGCTTAAATGAATTCGTGGTCAATTATAGTCACGTGTTCCAGTGCTAATAATGTCCTTTAGCTGAAACATTGGTCTTTTAAGTGAAGATGACTTTCCAAATAGGATTTTATTGCCATAGTCCTTTGTAAGAGTCAATCAGAAGACTGGTATTGTCTCAACATTGTCATCAGTGACTAGACCCCAAAACCTGGACTAACATCTTGACATGAGTTTGCAGTGGCTCGCTGAGCTGGCTGTTATCAGACGTGGAAACCTTGGAGAAGGGATTGAGGTACAAACAGTGTCATTACCATGGTACGAAGGTACGAACAGTGTCATTACCTGGTACGATTTTATTTTACTGAAGCAGCAAAGTGAGGAAAACCGCATAACTGCTGTCGAAGAAGATGGATCGCACTTGCTGTGCCAGCAGCAATGAAGAAATCTTGAACCTCAGTCAAACTTTCCTCATTATAATGTCATTATAATATAAAAAACACACCTCCTGGTAAGAAGTTACCCGCCTCCAAAGCTGACCACGCCTCAGACACTCCTCTCTGGGCATGCGTGGAAGCCTTACTCCAGACAGGCGGAGATTGGCACATTTCCACGGGACAGAGGTGGAGTGGAGGTGGGTCCAAGGAGGAGCAAGGTGTGCTACCTAGCATAAAAGATGGTTCCTTAGTAACTGAATTTTGAAGATCTTCCCCACTGAGAGATCACGATGGTTGAAGAAGAAGCAGCAGAATGCCTTCTGGATTCAGGACCATAGGGACGCCTGTGGACCTGTGGTGGTAGCTATTATCCTCTTCCCCCCTCCCCCCCCGTTTACCTCATCTTTCCTATTATTCTTCCTTTCTATCGCACACCGCTTTACGGGCAGAACCAATAAAGTAATTGTGTGTTGAAAGCGTAACTCCCTGGTCTTGATGCCATTTCTTTTTGCACTTTGGGATCACAGTTAAAACGAACTATCATGCATCCACCAAGGAGTGGATGTGACATCCTTCCTTAGACATGTCCACATTGTGTGACGCTGTATGGGGAGCCCTTTCCTTAGTGGGGATCTAAAAGTGGGTCAGGGCATTGTATGCCTAAGTAAATAATATTCCATGTACTGTCAGCTTTCCAAAGGTACTACAGGGTCTTTCTAACACCCTCCCAAAATAGCAGAGGATAAGCCATGTGAAAATCAGAGGGCAAGCAGTAGATTTGCTATGCAGGTAAGAATTATTTTTTAAAAGTTCCCAAGACAATAAAGACTTTAAAGTAAGGGTTATAATAATAGCTTTGCTCCTGCCTTGCTAGGGTTTCCATTAGACATTAATTCTATTATTAAAAATTAAATTTGTTTTATTTATTATCCTGTTTTCTTAGAAGACACTTATTGATCAAAACAGGCCTTGCCTTATTAAAAATTCAGAGCATTATCTAGATCAGTTGTCAAGCTGGGTATATTAAACCAGGCTATGTTTTAACACTAGCAGGTACAAAGTGGTGCGCCCAGCAAGAAGGAGAGCCAGACACACCTACAAAGTGTATCCCAAAAACCTGAAGCACCCTCAGGGGGCCAGGGGTGAGAGCAGGTTGTGGCACTGTGCTGATGGAGCCACAGTGGTTACTTGGTGTGTGACCAGGGCAGTTGTTGGCAGGAAAAGGCCGGTGATAAGAGCCTGTCAAAAGGGCTTAAAGTTGAAAGAATTTAATCTCTCTACCAATAAAAGTACCGGGAAGGTGCCTTTCTGATGGTGTGTTTGGTGCTTTCACATAGAAGGGCTCACTAACGGTCACTGAAAAAGACAAAACAGAAGCTAGAAGGTGCCAAGTGAAGCCAGACAGGTTCATACAGGACCCAGTAGGGAGTTGCTAACACTGGAGCAAAGTGTCCATGTGACAGTGATGGTGCTGTCTCCATCACCTGGCCTCTCCTGGCTGGAGGGGGAGGATGAGCATCAGCATATGCCAGGCTACGGCAAGCGGTGGCATCTGCAATGCGCACTTACATGCAGATAGGATAAGCGTGTTGGCTTTTTACTATGCTGTCTGGAAGAACAGTTGATAGAAAGCTACTTTTTTCTTGTAAATTGGTTGAATAATGGTGTATTTGGGGAAGATGTTGGATCATGCACACAGGTATCTGATGGGGCTATGTTAAAAGACAGAAACCTCCATCTGCTGTATGAGGGTAGTTCAGTGTGAGTGTCAGAACAGCAGGTCATGGGGGCTTATGTGACTTAACTGTGCCCAGTGTTATTTATATTCACTTACTGAGAGCAAGGTCTGCAAAGCTGCTGTCCTGAAGAATCAGGAATTTGAATACAGGAAGATTTCCAACCAAAGGATGAATATTGGAGCAGTGAATTAAATTTAGCTATAAGAGGATAAACATACATTGTCAGGCACTACACCTCTTCCTATGCCTGCTGTTTTGGGGTTGAGGGGTTGCTGATGGTGCATTACATTAACATAAAAATCTTTTGTGAGGCCGGGTGACTGTACCTGAGATTATCCACTCTTACAGAGGAGAAAGTAGCTGTTAATGTAATGTATTTTCTGGTTTGGATAAACCATTTTGGACAGACAGCTTGCAGATTTTCTAAATCGCCTTTCCTCCTTTTTAAACAAAAAATCATGAGAACAAAACCACCAAGACTGTATGTTAAGTCTTGAGATCACCCTTACTGCAAAGTTAAATGGTTTGAGTTGGAGTATAACAATAACGATAATAATAATAATAATTACTATTATTTGAAGTTACACCATATTTTATATTCATAAAACGAATTTCAGAAAATGGTGATATCTTTGCCCATTCTGCTATTCAATGTTATCAATTTTGTCCAATTTTCAAACCGATAAATTTTAAAGAAGGCATTTACAGGGTGTTGGGTTTTTTACGTTTTGTGAAAGGATTGTAACCACAGGCAGGTACCCCAAATTCCCACATACAAAGCTGTCACTTTCATTTGAAGTGGCTCAAAAGTACCATCTCAACCACTCGATTCAACCCAAGTTTGTCTTAATTGGGGTCAGGATTTTGACCTACAAAGCTGGCAGTTGTGTCCTAAGTTGTACTTTCTCGATTTGTCTGCATTCAGGAAGCAAAATTAGAGGCATGTAACATGACTTCATTGCAGATCATTTACACAAGAGGAATGTTGTTAGTATATGGGTGTGAAGTAACTGGTGTTTGCCAGCTGCTGCTCTTTGACTCTGCTGTGCTAACAGACTGTTGACTTTGTGTATATGTAATGATTTTTTCAAAGAATCGGTGATCACTGAGGCAGCAATAATTGGCACCAGGGAAACCTTTCAGCAAGCCTTCCCTAGCAGTTAGCAATGTGTTGATTTTCACTGGTTTTTGAATAGCTAGAAAGCATGCTAATTTTCAGTTGTGTAGTAACACTTAATTAAAAATGCTATAGAGACTTGGAAGGGTGGGCTTAATTTTGGGCAAGATCTTTACAAGTGGGCAGTGTGTACTGATGAGACCGAGAATGAACTATTGTCTCAGACTAACTGGGAAGTGGAAGAGTAGGAGGTCTTGTTTGTAAAGAAAAAGCAGCAGGAGGAGGAAATTCACAGCAAAAATCATGGTAATGAACTGAGAATGGGAGTACATAATACAAACTGGCCAACTTGGATTATTTAAGAGCTAAGCATCCTAGCGTGCTGTTCAACAAGAAGCACTGGGCTTCAAAATGAAGATCCACTAGATCCAAAGCCCAGGCTTGGGATGTTACCAGCTTAAGGGCATGTTGGTTTCTGCGAATGCATGACATACAAGGGACATCTGAAAATGTTTCATCTGACTGTGGGATTATGTTTACTTATCACTTGCAAGCCTGTCCATCATCATTATTTACCACTTAGGGCATCACAGCCCCCGGGCATAGAAGCCAATGATTACCGCTGATTGCACTGAAAATATTCCTCAACCAGCTTGCAGTAGTTCAGTGTCTGGGATGACTCTGGAGAGCTGCTGACTGGAGCCCTTGGTAGGGAGAACATTTATGCAGTTTTCATCAGAGTAAATGGACTGAGCTGTGCGGGTCTGGTACCTGTCTGCCATCTTTTCTAGCACCAAGACTGAATACCGCTTCTCAGGAAGCATTCAGACCAGTGCAGGTTGGAGGTGACAGGCACCCTGATGAATTTTGGATCCCTCTTTCAAGACCCATGTGGAAAAGGATTCTACCGATGTGTCATTTTAGGAAATAGGCATAGACATTTAAATAAAATGCTGAGCTCCCTTTCCTAGTGATGGTGAACATGATTTGGACCATTCTTGTGACCTTACAGTTCCACGTGAGAGAGGGACAGATGGTTTATGACATGCTCATAGCTCATGAGTAACACAAGCTGACGTTTCGTACTGCTTCTGCTCACTCTGTTTGGTTCACAGAGGCATCAGCAAGCAGAACATAATAACTTACACTGGGGAGAGAGTGTGGATCGTTTGGGATGACTCTGTCTTGTGTATTCCTACCTGTCACCCAGATTTACAGCAGAGCCAGGATGGGTTAATTTCCTACCTGTCCCCAGATCCTCTGACAGAGCATTGTACAGCATTGTTGGGCCGAGTTCTGTTCAAAGTAATGGCCTCCTTTACCCTGTAGAAATGGGCCTTACGCTTTTTGTGTGATCTCATAAGGGAAATAACACTAATGAAGAGGAGAATGGCGAGTCTGTTTTTCTTTAGTCATGCCATGCTAGTGTGTCATGCTGGTATAGCTAGTATGACATCCTGGTGTCAGAGATGAAGTCCTGCGGCACATTGGTTTATTATAAATGTGCCACTTAGGATAGCTTGACCTGGGATTTGGCACATGCATATTTCAGCCCGGGAGTAGTCATTTACTTGCCCACATTTTGGAAGCTGATGATTTGTAAATTTCAAATGTACAAAAGAATTAAAGAAAAATAAGAGAGTCACCATTTGCATGCTCCACACATTTCAGCTGTACATGAAGTGCGTGTCCAGCCCAGCAAGGTCTTTGCAGAACAGAGAACTGATTTACACTCATGCTAAATGTCAATCATATGTAATGGCTGCAGGTTTTTTAGCTAAGGCTCAACCAAAGACTAGGCTTAGGATTTGGATAGGGTTAAGACAGAGACAAAGCTTACTGCTCTAGCTGGAGGGGGGCTGAGGAGGGGCTGCCAAAGGAAAACAGACCATTCTTCTGGAGCTTCCATCAGAAGCTTTCTTGCCAGAGCTGGAGCTTTGTCCTTCAGCATGTGCCAATGACTCCTTTCTTACAGAGGCCATGTTCTGCACAATGCTACGTGGCAGACAGTCTTGGCTGACATTGGCTCACATCTGGTTTTGTTGCTTATTTTCTATACCAAGTCCATGGAGGCTGCAGTTGCAGCTGTAATTTCATTTGAGCTGGTATGAGTGTGGAGCAACCCTGCCCCATGGCATTCAGGAGCAGAAATTATCTGTCAAGGGGTGTCACTAAGTAGAGGAGTATTCCCCTTTGTTCCATTCTCAAAATACTAATGCAGTTGTCTTACTCCTGCTTTCCCTGTCCATAGCTTTAACACATAGTAGATAAGTTCACCCATTTACCTTAAATGTTGGTATAAAACAGGTTGTACATTTGGATAAGTGAACAGGGAACTCTCAGACTGCATCTCTGCATTTTTTTACATCTTCTCTTTCAGTTTAGGCAATACTGCATCTATTTGTCTGTTGTATAGGTTTGGATTTCAGCATAGGGTTTTCTTGAGCCTCATTCACATAAGTATCATACTTTACAAGACATCCAATCTTGAACGGCTCTTGTCTTAGAGGCCTTAGTCTGCCAACCCAAAGGAAGCCTACTTGTGCAGGAACAGACAGTTTTCATAAGAAAGAATACCTACAGCTGAGTTCTGCAAGGGATGGGGTATTCCTCCTTTGAAAGCTGTGACATGGGAGATACAGATAGTAGTTTGTTTTTCTCCAGATTCCTCCAGAATTTGGGGTTTAAAAAAAAAACAAAAACAAAAGTTAAGGCTCTAGCTGCTGCAGCTGTGAAAGAAACTTTCAAAACTAATGTGAGTTTAAATTAGGAAATTTTATCTGCCTGAATCTGAAGCTTGAAAATGTAAGAGTCATTTCAGTCAATTCAGTTGCTTAATGAAATAATGAAAGCATCTTATGAAATTATGCAAAACCAGGGGAAATTCAATATCCTGAAACCCCACACCTAGATTAATCAAATTAATGGCAAGGTATAAAAGGAAACATTTGGGAGATTATGTAGAAATTCAGCTGTGTAGCGTTTTAAGAGCCTTGGAAAGGGAAGATGAGCCTCTGCTAAGTGCTGTATGGCAAATTTTCTCAGTACAGTAGTTAAACATAATATTTTGAGGTAAAGAAGTGATATGATTTTTTTTTTCCTATAAACCTCCTCAACACATTTGTTTTAGGTTGGAGGAAGTTAAATGTGCTTCAAAGATACTATCTTAATTTTCTGAAGAAAAACATAAACTATGTTTCTTATAGGACAAATGCCACAGCAAGGTGTTCCTATTTGGGGATGAGAGGTATATTACTCTTCCTTTCTTTTTTTTTTCATCTAAAACAGAATTCGACGTTAATTTACAGACAGTTTCAGGCAACCAGTAACACATTTCTTTTCCTTCATAAACCATTTGTCTGAAAAAATTAACTGGGCTCCTACCTTGAATATTTGAGAATCGCTTAGCGTTCAAACAGTGTGAAAATATAATTGGAATCTCCTAGTTTCTGTTTCTTCCCACTATCATATTTTAAATAGAACAAACAATATGTAAAAGTGAAAAAGGAAAGGAATTAAAACCTGAGAAGGGTGAAATCTGGGAAAGGATGTAATACGCCCAAAACTTATAATGAAATTAATGAATTAAAAAATGTATTTGCCAAGAGTACCAGCAAAAACAAGAATCAGATACCTTACCGCCAAACTATTACCCCCTAAATTTGGTAAGTTGGAATTCAGGTGGCAAATTTACTCTCCTCTGTGACAGGCTGCTGTGCCAGCACTCAGAATCATCCCGCTCACACCACAGAAAGTGAAGACAGTCTAAAACCACAAAGGATCAAGATAAATAGCAGCATGACGATAATCAGCCCAAAGCTTCTGCTTGCCCTGAATGTGCTCTTGTGAGACTGCAGCCTCATCTCTCGAAGGAAACATCTCCAGATGAAATTTACTTTGCTAGAGGGATTCAGACTGGAAAGTTTCCTGATCTGAGGGTTTTTCCCTGCTCTTAAAACTGTGCTCCCCCTGCAGCAGTCCAAAAAACACTGATTAATACAAGACTAGGCCTTTACCTAGGGCATGAGGCAAGCACTGCTTCATTGGTGGTGGAAAGCTTGCTCCCATAAGGGCACGTTGTCAAAGCCAACATTTCACGTCTCAGTTTCCTGTACAGAGAGTGCCTCAAGGAAATGCTCCATCCTGAAATCTGTATGCTTATTTCAGTGCATCTCTGACAATCCCCACAGCTTGTACTTGTACTGTATGTATGTCTCCTGTTCCCATGTAGGATCCCTCAGACTTGTTTCCCAAAGGAGACATTTCAGAGTGTGGTATTGGTAAATCACCTTTCTAAGAGGCAGAGGAAGATGGAAAGGAGGAGGAAGGGGGCTTGCGTGCCATTAGAGGAATGGAAGCTGCACACTCCATTGTGCTGTTTGCTCCCACAGTAGTGCAGATTTGGAGATTTTGAGCATTCCCTGGTAGATACCACTTGCCCTGATCCAGATTTTCCAAATATGCTGACACAGCAGAGAAGAGCACCAGAAAGAAACACATGCTCCTCTGAAAACACTTCATCAAAGCCTGTTTGGTATGATTGTCATCAACAGTGATCAGTGTAAAAAAGAGACAGTGACATCTCTTGACTTAAGATAATATGAGGAAAGAGAGAAAATGAGCAAGTTTTCTCACGCGCAGCCTAAGCTCCTACCAAGCCAGCTTGCCTGCCCTGGCCAGCTCGGCTTGGTCACGGTAAACAGCATCTGCCTCAGCCACCGTGGTCAAGGCGAGCACAGAGACTCCGACCCCGAGCTGCCTGCTTCCTTCATGACTCCTATCAGACTGTTAAGTCAAGTTCTTTAACCTAAAAAATACAGCTACAGAATAATCCTTGTTGGTTCATTTCTGTTTCAAGTAAGCATAAATCCTATTGCTGAGTCCTCTCTCCTAGTGCTGTGAGCATTACGCTGCTGGGGGCTGGGCCTCGAGGAGAACTCTGATTGCCTCAGAGGTAGTTCACATGTTATTAAAGGAAGTGTCAGATTGCCAGCCAAAGATGGAGACATGGTAGTTTTTGATAGACGTGTTTGTAAAATCTGTGAGGAAAATATTGGGGAGGAAGATGGGGGGAGAGAATTTGCTGTTAGACATCTGTGTATTGCAAGTGACAACATTTAATATTACTAGCAGGAAAATGTATCACGTATTAAATTAATGTACTGTATTATGGGGTGCTTTTATACAGCAATTTGGCACTCCTGGTGAAGTTTTGTATTGAGAAGTAATAAAGAAAATTCTAGTGTAAAATATGCTACCTTCAACATTCATAAAATATCCCATACTTTAAAGGACCCAATCCTGTACATATCCACAGAAATGGAAGCTTTGCCATTGACTTCTGCATAAGCAAGGTCAGCTACAAAATGATCAATTAAATAGGGTTCCAAGAATGATTTATTGTCCCCACGATATTCATTTTCACCCCATTAGTGTTCCTTTTCGTTAGTGTGACCTTCAGTCTTGCATACTGAAATTGCTCATTGCTCCAAACCATGACATCACATGATGAGAATACAACTGATAAGGCAATGATCTGAATCAAACAAGATAGTACCAGTGGGCAGGAACTTTTTGTACAGTACAGTGAACTCCTGGCCCACACCTTGTATTGGTTTTGGCCACCCTGACAGAATAAAATCTGTATAATTCTAATAAATAAGTTAATGTGTAAGTTTCAGAAGTCAAAATACCTTTTATAAGATCCATTTTATTTCAGATCATTTTAAAGTGCTTTAATGACTAAACTGTAGCATCCAGACATATATTTTCTTGAGAAGGAAATTGATGTTGGTTTGCTTTTCCAAATAAAAATATCTAGCTTTGGATCTATCACACAAATGGAAAACTAACAAAGGGCTAATCCTAGTGGAACAGGAATTCAGTTATGAACCACCTGTATCACAGACCTTGACTTGCAGTTTCCATTGAAAAATAGAGATGTTTGATGCAGTGACAGATGATATACTATACTGTATTTTCTTTTTCTATTGCTGTTGGAATTGTATATTTAGTGAATTAGTTGTGATTGATGATAGTGTTCTAAGGACTTGCTAGTTCTTCCTGGGAAAAGATGGCATATTTTAACTATATTAATGGTTTGAGACTTAAGGATAGCACCATATATTTTTGTAATCTTTCAGCAGCAAAGCCACAATTTATACAAATGGATTCACTCTGTCTTTAGCTCAAGCAACTCTGACAAAAGATGTCATTTGAAGTAATGTTGCTCATCATTCATAGATGCAAAAGCTTAAGGCTCCATTGCTTTGATATGAAATTGCGTTGGAGTTTTCAACTCCTTGCAAGATCAGTATATGGTGTTAATGATAATTTAACTGGTTTATGCAGCTCCAGATTAGACTACTTTTGAACACAAAGGTGCTTATTTGTCAACAGAAAGAGATATACTAACGAGAGTATGTAGGAGGAGAAAAGCAGCATTCCAGCAACAACTCAGAATTCCCTAAATGTCAGCTGTGGAGCAGTTAAAAAATAGTGCTACCATGTGTTCAGCCAAAATTGCCTATTTAAAGTTCAGTATATTAGATCCCTTTACAGCACCTTGGTAAGGAAGCACATAATTACAGAATAACATCAAGGGCTGGGAGAGGTCTCTGACTTTTACTTTGGTGTATTAGCTGAAATGGAGCCCCATCCTGAAGTTGCATTTGAATACTCCCTTTTGTTGTGATATCAGTAATGCATGTATAGGGACCCATCCCTGGATGGGTAATAGTCAACAAAAGCATGGTACAAAAAGTAGTCTTTAGATACAATCTGAGAATAATAACAGATTAAGACAGACCTTCTGCCTTAAAAGCCTATCTAACATTACTGCTGCACTGTGGTTTTGCTTCTGTGATCCAATGCTTTTACGATGCTGCTATGCTTTTGCTACTAAAAAAACCCCAAGCAACAACCAAACAACCCCCCGCCCTTTCTTTCTCTATTTAATCCACTACTTCTGTAAAAAGCAATGATATATAGTTTGTAGATAAGTGATAGATCTTTATATAGTGCCTACTTTACAAGTGTGCTGACACACAAAGATCTTCTGTAATTATTAAATAAAATCTGGGAGAGAAAGTGATATTTCCCACCTGTAATCCTCTATTTAGATTATCTCCCTATTACCCAGTTGAAATACTTTGTTCTGTATTTATTAATCCAAATATTGTTCACCTCCTGAGAAACTGTCATGCTGTTTAGCTACGTGTCTTGCGTCTTTCAGTTTAAAATGTTGCCTTACATTTCTAGAAAACAGACCTTAGAATTGAAGTAAAAGACTTGATGAACACGACATAATTTTTTTTCCTGTAATAAATAAAACATGATTGATAACTATTGTGCATCAGGAGTTGATGGACATGTACATGTTGATTAGAGAGAACTGAACGTGGTGCATAATGCATTTTAAAGCAGACAACAAAACAGAGAAAAATTTTCAAATGGGGATAGGTGGTAGGTAGAACAATCACACATTCCCGGGGCAGGTTATCACACCACGATGAACGTGACAAGTAATGCAGCCTTCGCAGTTTCCTACACTGTCACTGCTGAGTTTGTGCTCAGCTTCTCCATCAGCCAGTCATTCCATCCTTTGGGACTGAAGTATTATAGATGGTCAGAAATTTATATTTTTTATTTGGGAGGAAATTTGTGGGGTTGTTTCTCAGATTTTGCTTTCATTTTACATTGGAGTAAAAGCCAGTTCTCAAAATTCGCTTCGTAAAGGCATGTCTGAAGAATGCCCCTTGAGAACACAGTTTCAGAAAGAAACTGAGGTTTCAGGGTGGCATTATTGGAAAATTTTGGGGGTAATCTTCTTTAAATTACTTTCGTTGTTGCTTGAACATTGTTCCATGAGCTGGGGCAGTAGTACTACATAATCATAGATAAGATATAAAATGGCAGTCAAAATAGTATGTTGAGTTTCATTTGAATGATGTAGTTTAAATGTAATGGCAGTTACTATCTAGAACAGATTGAATCGTCTTGTTCTCTTGTTGAAAATGTCAAAGCAAAATCTTAAATTGCTTCAACACATGACAAACAGAAGACACTTTCAATAGGAAAGTGAAGTGTCAAGCAGGTTCGTTACAACAAGCTGACACAATTTCATGAAAAATTTCTCAGAAATTACACTCCTGGTGCAGAACTTATATCTGGCTGCTGGAAAAAAGCAGCAGAAAACCTAAAAGCTGGGTAATGGATGGTCCTCTGAGAACAGCAGGGAAATGTAGAAGCTGAGGAAAGGGATCTCTGTTTTGAGCTGCTTCGCCAACAGTGTCCCGGTGGCTGAGGGGTAGGAGCAGTGCTGATTTCAGTCCTTGCAGTCGGGTGGAGAAATTGCAGGAGAACAGACAACCCCTCTCAGGAGCCTGTGTATGCACAAGTAGTTCAGGCAGAGGCAGGTGGAGTATCTGGGTATTTGGGCAGCCCATCGGTATCGCGTCCATGTACCGTTCAGAGAGCTTGTACTGTCTTGTCCACCAAGGCTGGGGGGAATGAGTTCCCATTCCAGTGTGACTTGTTAAGGAAAACAGCTTGTGTTCTCTCCTGTCCTGTCCTGTCCTGTCCTGTCCTGTCCTCTCCTCTCCTCTCCTCTCCTCTCCTCTCCTCTCCTCTCCTCTCAGGCTCTTTCCATTGTTTTTTTTTCAATTTTTTTTTCTTGATTTAAAGATTATCTTCATCTTTTAATAAAGGATGGAGAAAATCTACTGAAGGATTAAATCCTTATCTGCAGCCATTTGAAGTGCCTGTGGGACTGTTTAATCTCACATTTCAGGGGATTTGGAAGCTAGACCCTCCTGCAGTTTCTGCTGCGTACAATATAACCCGTGCCCAAATTGAGCTGTGGGACAGGTACAATCCATCGCTTAGTTTGCTGTCAAGTTTATTTTATGCTCCTCTGATATAAACGTCTGGTGTGTTGACAGCCTGCTTGGCAATGGTCACATCGTTTCGAAACAAGTATAGTCCCAAAGACTTTTTTTTTTTGGCCATGACTTCACTCTTTTCTATTGCTCTTAGTATTGCCACAAGGTCTTTGAATTGTTTCACTGGGAAGTTAATTTGTTCCTCTCAACTGTGCTGCATGTCACCTGGCTTGTTAATGGGGCTGCACAGAGATGCACCAGTGGGCACTGGAATGACATTTGTCCTCGTGCTTTTTGTACGTATAGCTCTCTACGCAGCCTTTAGTCCCATTCCCCTTGGAGGTTTGCTTGCCGTTCTTTGCATCTCTACTGACCATTAAACATTTTCAAGTAATATGTTAGTCTTAAAATATTACAAGTTTATTGTTGAGTAGTTGCTTGCTGTAAACCTGCTGCACAGCGGTGAGAGTGTGCCCACTGACTTAGGATGTGAATCATTTCTCTGGAACTTGTTTTATCAAAGCTATGAAGTTTCCCATAGCATCTTTCTTTGAGGCAGTGCTTTGCGCATCTTTGGTGTATTTTTGTGAAAAAGAAATTGCGATCTTAGATCAGAAAACTGCCCTGTGTTTGACAGTAGCTGATACTGAAAGACTCAGGTTCCACACTGATCAC
The DNA here is from genome assembly GCA_008711295.1 of Anarhynchus alexandrinus. NCBI lineage: Eukaryota > Metazoa > Chordata > Aves > Charadriiformes > Charadriidae > Anarhynchus > Anarhynchus alexandrinus. The sequence goes on from VUYV01000267.1 coordinate 281,038, forward strand.
CAGGAGGCTATTCTGCTTCCCGTCACCTGGTATAGACTGATGAAAGTGGTGAAAGGCAGCAGTGCTGACTGAAAATGGGTCGTCCCAACAGAGGTTTCTATGGATGCTACTTTTTTTGTGAATTCTTTTAAATCCTTTGCCTCAGATAAAATGACGCATTTTGTGGGATAACAATCTCCTTCATTTCTTAAAGCATTGTCTTTCACAAAAAGATTTACATTTTCTTGATCTTCAGTCATAAAGCAGGTTAAACAGTAGCGAGTGTATCTATGATTTCTTTACATGCCTATATTATGCCTGCTTTTATTCATTTTCCTGTTCATCCAACCAATAATGACATCATTTTGGCCAATTTTTTCTTAACGATGCTACATGGGCTTAGTGAATAATACAATTCAAAACTTCTTCAGTGGTGAAATGAAAAAAATAATAGCAATACCTGGTAGAATATATTTTGCAGCTTTTAAAGGCAAATTAGAGACAAAGATCCTACATAAATATTGTATAAACATTTTATGAAAAGGTGTTCCTTGTCAAGTATAGTAACATTTTTCATCATTGTACCAAGCTTTCAAAGCCAGGGTGCTAATCCAAAGAATGCATCAGAATTAATAGGCTGGATGGGGCAGGGTGAAACCCACTCATTAAACCCCTACAGAGTGAAATCAATTGGCAAGAGATGACTTAACAGGAGTGTCCATGTTTCTTACTTGTGAATGTCGTTAATCTAAAAAATTACAATTGAAATTCCATCTAAAAATTGTTTGCGGTATGGCTGCTTTGAAATTGTAATGGTCCTGCTGAACATCAAAGCAGGCTGAGCTGTTACATTGTGCAACATCTAATCATGTCAAAAGTACAGGTTTTAAATGGTCTCTACTGCCTTTGAGACTTCAAGTGAAATACATTTTTAATGTTGATCTTCAGTAGCTCTGTCCTCTTCTTTGGAAAACTACACAGAAATGTTTGGTCTGTAACAAAGGTTTTGGCTCAGGGCTATCTCAGGGCACAGGTAAGCCACGCAGTTACCTGAAACAGCAAACTAACAGAGGTGGCAAAATGGCACCAGCTCCTTCTTCACCAGACTGTGGTGTGCACTGGCTGGAGGGTGCTGTTGAGCTTGGAGATGGCTTTTCCCAGTCCCCAAAAGAGCACCCATTGTTTTGTCTAAATATAGTACCATAGGGGCTTAATACTCAGTTCAGCTGGCATTCGTCATCCACAATAATTCTCTTTTGATACACTATCCATATTTAATATGAATTTTTTAGTTTCAGAAAATAATGGATTGCTTTGATTTTTATTAAAACAACACATACAATCCACTCCATGATAATTCATGTTGCTGGGGTTGTGCTGTGGTGCAGTAGTTCACCGTGCACGAGTGGTCAAATTGATCATGGAATATTAATTGGTTGTGAACTGCAGGCTTTTGGTACTCTGGCTTCAGGTTGACAAGAATGATGGCTTTCATTTGCATGCAAAGTCTCCAGCTGTCCCTTCAAGATGGATGATGGGATCTGGCTTCATCTGTCATCACTTTACTTTTTCATAAGACAGAAAGAAAAAAGAATTAAAAAAACAAAGATAAAATGTCATAAAATGTTCTTTGCAGATCTCCTTGAAATAGAGGGTAATTTCAAACATCATATTTCTGCTCCGAGTCCAAGAGAAACATTTTGAGTGCAGATGAAATTATGTGTCCTTTGTGTTAAATACACTCCGTTCATTAAATAAAGCACACTCCATTTGAGATTTTCATGAATTATATTGCAGGGAAATGTAATCTACATTTAGTAACAATTTATTACACTTTTTTCTCTACTTCAAAGGAAACTCATGCTTGCTTCATAAAAGAAAGCTGCATGATCCACATTTAGGAAAGGAATAAAATGATCTTGCATAATGTAATCCAATCTGTGAAATTTAGAAATGCAGTGGAAAGAAAGGTGTATTGGCAACCGTAGCAGTAAGGAAACTTGATAGCATCAGTATCGTGAGAGCCCTGCTGACACGGAATTCTTCTACTTTCCAGCACCCACCTTGCAATCACTCTGGTGACCGCACTGATAGTAACCCATACCATCAGCATCACTGAATGTTTCACATCAGGAGATGCATAACAATCAGCTGCTACTGGCATTTAACATGTATATTGCAGTAGTGTTAAGTGTTCAGCCCTGTTGTAATTACTTTGTGATGGGTACCTTGTGGGATTTTGCCATCTGTGCTTCAGTAATGTGCGATCTATGCTATTGTTTCTATTGCACTTCAACAGAGTCCTCCCAAGTCATATTCTGTTGCACAAGTCCCACCAGAGTCTCACCATTTCATTTTCTACAGCCCTACACGACTTGATTGCCTTGTAAGAAGGGGGAAGAAGGTCCTCCACAAATCTGAAAACTAGAAGATCCTAAACCCAAAATTCAGTTAATTTCTACTTTTCTTAACGTTTCCATGAATTCAACAGAGTTCATCTAGTACCTGAGGCTCCTGCTCTTCTCTCCAAAGCAGTTTGGCTATCTCCATGCATTCTGATAGCACCCTGTGTGCAGTAGCTAAAGACATCTTAGGTGAGAAGACTGGCAGCAAGACTTCTTGTTCAGAGATGATTTCACACCTGAAACTGGCAGCTGCTGTTACTAGTTTTAAGCAGTTACCATGGGCTGCGAGGTGATGCCTGCAGCAGAAGCTGTTGGAGCAGCTGGCAAGAACAGGATAGACACAGCTACTTGTTTAGGATTTTGTCTGCTCTCAAAGTCAAGGGTGCTACAGTCACGGCCAACTTCTTGGTACCAGTAGTATGACCTGTCAAACATGGGTTTGTTCCAAGTCATTGAGGGCTTAATGGGTTACAATCAAAATCACCAGTAATGATCCAAGAGCATTTGAGTGCCTCAAAATTCATTTCCCTTGCGAGCTGCATTTCAGCATGGACACAGCATCTTCCTTAGAACTGTTGTGTTGTCCTTCTTTCTATGTCATAAAAAGAATTCATGTGATGAATTCCAATTATTTACTGCTAATATAAAAATGCTAAACTCCTTCTTGCAGAAAATTGTCCCACAGTGGCAGACCAAACAGTGCTTTAAGGCACTCTTGATCCTAGGTAGAGTTTACAAAAAGTGATATTCATGGTGATGGTAGCAAAGGGGGGGCATCTAGTTGCTCTATCATTTCACCCCGTTGTCCCAAAAGATGCATTTCCTGCTCAAATAGTAATAAATAGAGAAAAACTCTTTGTCCCCGGTTAATGACTCCTGGCTTCCACACAAGTTCTGAGTTTATAGAGTTTGAGTTTATTGAGAATAAGTGTTCAGTGTTTATTTTCAAAGGTGGAGACATTTATCCTTTGACAACATTTTGTTGCAATGGCTTTATTTCAGTTACAGCAAATGACGGATGGAGGTGCAATCATTTTGTCAGCTTGATACTGTGGTGAAGGAAAGGCAGCACAATAACTGAATGCTGAAAAAGTGTGTTTTGACTGGCTGGTAGAACACACTACAATACAGCTAATCAGGAAACAGTGTCCCCATATAAACAAGGCCTCACAAAGTTGCATTTTTATGAATGAGTTGCTTCATGTGGTTTTCCACTGCTTTTCACCTTGCGTGGTAATTTACTGCAGTGCGAAGAAGATGAAAAGCGTTCGTTCTGATCAGATAGCGGGACTTGCTGGTGAACGTGTGTTAGAGGCTCAGTCCACAGAGACTGCTTATTACAAGTCCGGGTGGGAACCCCTGGCTCTTTAGACAAGCTTTTAACTCTGCAAGTGCACAGTTCAGTCCCTGGCAGCCAAGACTATAGCTGTCACATTTACATTTACATCTGCACAGTTGGCTAACACATTTGCTTAGGTGTAAGCAGCAACATAAAAGATAAAGCAGTAGCAGGTCAGGCCTGAAGCGTTTCACTGTCAGCCGTTGGGAAATCTGTTGGCACAAGCTGGGATTCCAGATGAGCCAAAGGGAGTTAGGTACGTATTTTTTAAAAGGTGTAATGCTGAGCTCCTCTTAGCAACATGTGCCCTCTGGTTAACATATTGATTTAGCATTTTGCACGCAGTTAGTTCCATCTTCATCTATGGTGTGAAAGTTGCAATGTCACTGCCAAGATTTTTAGATGCCAAAGTAGATCTAAGCCATGCCTGGAAGCATGTGTATTTGAACTAGGAGTGAACAAAAGCTTAACTTCGGGTATGAGCTAGTTTCAGATTAAGGATTTGGCATGCTGTTATTTGCCCCAGAGAATGCTATTCAAACAGATCGGTTCTGCTGTCAAAAGGTTAGCCAAATTCTTGATTGAATGATACTAGAGGCTCTGTGTTAATTAATGGTGGGAAAATGCCAGATCCTTTGATTGAAGGAAGTAGGTTGGCATGTAATTGTCTCATAGAAGATTTGAAACAGTTCCGTTAGATTCCCTGCGTTCTGCTTCATATTTGGATAATTGTTCCTTTCATCATTGCAAATTACATGAACAAATGTCCAGGAGGTACATCAATAGCAAAATTATAGAACAGCGAATGTACTTTGCGTGCTTATCACAAGAAGAGGAAAAGTATTTATTCACCCTGAGGAAGAACAAGAAAACCCTTCCCCAGCATTTGACCAGTTCTTAGCCACATGCGAATTAACATTTTTAGCCTCCTGCCTTCATCTCCCTTAGAAGAGTTATCTGGTCTGGAAAACATTCCAGCTGTGCTGAGTCACAAGAAAGAGGCCCTTCAAATCATAAGCAGCTGGATTTCAGTGCATGACTGTGATGCTGACGGGCTTCACACTGGTAGCAATTTAGGTCCTTGGAGCACAGGTGGTGCCTATTGGCTTAGAGCATGCCTTTACATGGCACAGGGAGAAGGTGATCTGTGTTGAGTTCAGAAGTTGAGTTTAGCTGAGCCACTCAAAAATTGCAGTAAGAGACGTGTGTTCGTTGTAGTAACAGCTTGGGCTGTCTGTCTCTCACTGTGGTTGCGTAGAAGTCTGACTGGGGTGGGGAGAGTGCTGTGATGCTGCTGCAGAGGGAAGGTAGGAGATACTGCAGGGAAATAGAGATGCGTCAAATAACAAACTGTGAAGGAACTGGTGCTTGCTTAGATGCTTGGTGTTTTTTCTAGCTGGTTATTATTGCTTATCCTTAAGTAATCGTATCCTAAGACTATTTGTTTTCGGCTGCTTTTTCAGGAGAACACCTTAGTCTGTCAGATATATGTTTGCATATGAAATGAGAGATTTTTGAAAAAGTAAGGCTGTGGTGGGAAAAAATTATCTTCTAGGCTCTTACACTGCACTGGCACTTAGAAGCAGGAGCTGCTCCTTCAAGGCTGTTGTCTTCTTCAGTTTGTCCTGTGGGTAGCTAGACATTGCCCTGTGCAGTGAGTTATGCTCTCGTTTGTCTGCTAAAGATCACTGTGTAACTACTTGAAGAGACCAAATCTTTTGCAGGTCTCTTCTCTGTTTTTCTGAGGCACTTCTCCTAGGACAGCATATTCTTTGTGCCTATGAAAAAAAGAGAGAATAAAAGTATCGTGTGTTCTAGGAAAGAAAATGCACCTGAATGAATGTTTTCAGAGGATCAGATCAGTGAATTGATTTGTACAACACTGTGCCTTTAAATCTCTTATGGGAAAAACCCCATGACAAGCGTTGTTGAAATCACAGCAACTTGATTATTGTTTTTAAGTTTGTGAATTACTTTCTAATGGGGTGAATATAAGCATAGGAGGAAGCAGCACTTTAAGCAGTCTTCTCATAGTGTGGCTGCTGAACAGCCTCTGGCGATGTCCACCGTGCTCTTATGGGAGGCACATGTGTTGCCAGGTGCCTCTGGGTAAAGAAATGTCTTTCCAGCTTGGTATCCAGCACTTGTGACTTTCAGCCATGCTCCAGGCAGCATGCCAGCAGTTCCCTGGGACAAAGCACAGAAGCCCTGTGTGAGCTCTTCTCTCAGTCCTAATTCAGTAGTGTACTGTATCAGCTGATACTTGCATAAACAAATGTAGCCAAAGCCGTCCCAGCATGTTCATGGGGTGAAATCCTAGAACAGCAAGTAAAGGCAAAGAAACCCCTTATTGTGCTGCATTGTCAGACCTAGTATCTTGCAAAGGTAGGTCTGTCTGTGTGACTGTGGGGATTGTTGCTTTGGGGAACTAATATCAACCTTGTCCTAGGTTCTTCACCATGTAAGTACTGCTGCTCAGAGCAGCCCAGAGGCCTGGCATGTTCCAAGGGATCTGAGAAAAAAAAAGTGGACAGCTCTATCCCAGCTCTTCCTGTGATAGTTAATGAGGTATATTCATAGTTCTCTGCAGAATTACTGCTGTACCTTTAATAATAGGAAGAGTGTTTGCAATGCATTTAGTTGTTTTAAATTAAAGTGGTTTTGTGGGAGGTGAAGTAAGAGTTAGATGAGAACACTTAATACTGTTAGCTTTAATAACGATATGTTGATACAGTAACAGCATTAACTCTTTGTTCTGCTTCCCCTTCTAGCAAGGCTGGAAGTCAGAGTGCTACACATCTATAAAACTGTTCTGAGAATTAAAGAAACTTCTCTTAGAGGAATGAGCATTTGAATAAAGGGTTTTTGTGGACTTCTGTAAAGTACAGAGATCACGAAAGATTAGAATCCCTTGTAGCTGAGTATCTCTTACTGCTTAAGAAGGACCAAAAGTGAATTTCATAAGGTGAATAAGTGATTTGATGTCTGACCTCTAAAATAAGAATGACTTTTCTTTTCTGTAAACACATATGACATTGAAGATCCAGCAGTTCATTGCCTTCTACACTCAAAATCCCTTTGGGCCATTTCAGTTCCTACATAAAGAGCTCTGGCAGGCTGCCAGTTCATTATAATGATTACTGTCCAAGAACAATATGGCAAAATATAACCATTTAAAACGTGACATGCAGGAGCACATTTAGAAAACATCTGAAGGCCGCAAGTAAAGCTAAGGCAGACAGGGGGAAGCCCTGGTCAGATTGGGTTGCAAGGGGTGTGGGTGAGAACGAGGTATGAAAAGGACACTAAGCAAGGAAAGCCTGAGCACACTGGCGCAGCATAGATGCAGCTACCCCAGCAAGTTTTCTCCACATCCTACAATGCTCACAGAGTACAATTTAGTACCTGAGATGAAAAATAATAATACAAGAAAAGCCTAAAGGTAGCGATAAAAGCCTGAAAACCTAAGGAAAAAAACTAAGAAAACAGTGTTAGTAATATACCTGAAAGTGAAATTCTGTTGAGACTTCACAAAGTACAAGGGACCACGCTCAACTGGGATGCAAGGTTTTGGGGGGTTTGGGCTTTTTTGTCCTCCTCCCTGTCAATTCTCCACCCAAAAAAATATTTGCCTGGTATATCAAATGGTTTAGAACTGCATTCTCAAGCTGATCTCTTTCTCCATTTTAGCCTTTGCTCATTAGGTCTTGTGCATGTGCCGAGCTTTAAACCCATTGTAATGTCTCCTGAAGGAGTCCTGTAAAGGGTTGGTGAGAATGTTGCTTGTTCTGGACAAAGGGCTTGATTCTGTTAGTATTGGGGTTAAATCCCAAACTCCCTTTGCAGCCACTGTGACCTTTCCACTCCCTCTGGCACATGTTTTGCAGCAGGCCCGTGGGGAAGCTGCAGCAAAGAGCTGCATGCCTCTGGCATTAGCCGTTCTCTTCTCTCAGTGCTGAGCATCTGGGGTACTCCTGCATTAAGATACAGGCCAACATGTTACCTGCCTAAGAAGTCTGATTTGTGCGCTTCCTAGGCCAAAATGCATTTTCTAAAGATTTTTGGCTCATCGTTTTAAATAGTTACTGATCTCAGTTGCACAGAGGCAGTTAAGAACACTGTTAAATTTTAATACCTTCGTAGTACTTCCTTTTCCTGCCTCCTTCCAGCAGGTGGTCTGAGGAAGTCTGCCTAGATAGTATGAAAACCAATAAAGAAACCAAACCAAAATTGCAGAAAAGCAATATTCTCAGGTTGTGACTCAAGTGAGGACGTTCCCCTCAGCAGATGCCAGGGCCAGACAACATTACCTCTAATTTTCTGTGATGAGCTGAGAGAAAATGGCAAGCAGTACCTGTGAAGAAATCCTTCTTACAGCTGGCAGTGGGTTACAGTTCGACTAATGTAATTCTAGTCTAGTGACTCGTGCTTGTTGCTGACTTATTTATTGACAGGGGTTTTTCACGTGAGAATTTAGAGTATAAGGAAAGCAGAGCTTTTATACATGTTGAACAGAAAAATGTCAGTACTGAAAATGTACTCTCACTTTCATGTTCCCCTTTACCAAATGTTCTGGGTATCAGCATATTGGGACTTCCTGGAGAGTGTGCTTTTTTCCTGCAGCGTTGGGAATGAGCTTTGCTATAAGTAGGTGTAACCTTCAAGCGAGAAACTTATTGTTTGAACTAGGATGGGATTTGTGGAGAAGCTAGAGAAATAGTTACCCATTTCCCCTTGGATGCCATGAGATTTTATGAGGAAGAGCATCTCAAAAGTTTTTAGCAATTTAAAAGCATCCGTTGCTTAAAAAATCATCAGTGGAATGTGTTCCAAAGTCCCTTGGGTTTGATGCCCAAAACTCCTACTTAGAAGTTTTCAGCTTTGGTTAGGGTTGTAATTCCTTAAAAAGCAAGTAGTTAGACTGTACTTACACATGTAAGTTTGGCAGTACTTTCTTCTTATTCTCTAATGACATTCAGATGACTTAGGTGCATTAGCAGAGCAAATTAATTATTTGTTTCTGCCAAAAATTTTCTACTCACAGACTAATCCCCAAATAATGCGATTGTACAGGTAGCCTTGATGTTGCTTCTGGGTCAATCTTATGACTTTGCATTGGATGAGCATTTTTGAACTGCTGAATTCTCGTTAACAGAATTTCCCATTTATCTTTCATTCTGAGCTCTGCTTATAGTTTTAGTCTTAATAACATGCTGTTTAAATCACTTTGGAGATTCCTGTGTTGCCCTTGTGGGTAAACTGTACAAGGAGTTCTTCTTACAAACACACATGATTTTGATCTGAAATGTTGGTTGCTGACTTGTTACTGAAATGCCTATTTTGTGATAAGCAAAGCATAGCTGTAGCATCAGTGGAAGGAGCTCCATTTTAATTTAAATGGAAGTCAGGAAATGGATTGTGCTGACAATCACTTCTTAAGGAGTTTAAAATAATAGTGTCAACTGTAAAGCCAAGTACAACAGGTATTTCTTTAACACAGTTTGTCATTTTCTGTAGATGTGGATGTAAAAATGTTTTGTATGTTGACGATTTATTTTTTTTTTTGGTAGTAAAATAGTTCAGCTTGATCCAATTTTACGCAGTTGTCATTTGATAGCCGATTATCAGAGCCACATTAGTGAAACGTGTGACTGCTGCACCTCTGCTTCAGCTGCTCAATGAACTTGTTTCAAAGCCCTAGGGAAGGTTTGTTGAACCACTGACTCATGTTGAACTATTGACTCCTGCTGAAGCTGACTGGGGGAGAGATGTCCTCCCAGCCTGCCAACGGCTCAGGCTGAACTGGGAGCGTAGGTCAGGAGCTTGCAGAACTCCAGCTGCCTCTGCTTGGTTCAGGGAGATCTGCTGCCCCAGCCATGGGCAACTTTCAGCTTAAGCTACAAAACCACTGGGTAGACTTGTTTCCTGTCAACTCAGTAAGTGCTAAGGCTTGTGAGGAGATTGGGTAATTTTGCCTTAGTCTTTTATTGAAAATGAAAATTCATTTTACAAACTCAGATCAAATAATTTCACGTGATGAATTTCAACTGGAAAAGCACTGAAGTAATTTTGAAATGTTTAATTTCATGTGGTGTAAGATGCTGTATTTTATTAAAAACAGTTCTCCCCATCTCCAGGAATACTCAGACACTTATTTCAAGCTAGCCCCATCTTACAAAACCCATTTGCATAGTCTGGCACTAAGCTCTCAAACCCGGTCATGAAGCCTGTGTCTGTAGCTGTACTTTTCAGTAGTAATATTATCTGTGACCCTCTGTCCTAGGGGCTGGAGCAGTCATCTGGTAGGACCAGCCTGGGGTAATGTTTCCTGCTCTCAGGTGGAGATACTTCTGTATGGCAGAAGGCAGGGTCCCCACTTGGGCTTTGAGAAGAGGGTCCAAGTCCCCCACCCGGTTCGGTGGGAGTGTGTAAGCTAGGTGTGAAGCTGCTGGGGTTCATCAGGCAAAATTATGTGGAAGTTTTCTTTGAGCATCTAAATACTGTCTTGGGCAAGCATAAAGACATGTTGGGACTGGTAACGCTGAAACAGATTTGGTTGGCATTTCAAATTAAGTGTGTTGACTTTGCAAGGTGAGGATCTAAAATGCTGAATCTAGTTATTATATGTAGATTAAAAGTCAGAAATTGAGTTTGTTTTGCTGCTTTGTAATAAAAATATAATTCTTGGAATAGCTCGTTTGCATTGAATCAGTGGGCCACCACAGCCGCTAGGAAAGCAGTAACACACTGGCAGTGTAACAGCCCTATTATGTAATAAATGTTTATGTGCCATCAAGTGTACAAACATTTAATTGCTTACATGACAGAGCTTTTCTTTTGCAGTCATCGGTCTCAATTTTTCCATTACATTTTCTCATTTTCTTTTCTAGCTTTACTTACAGACAAACCTCCAAAGCCATTGTTCCCCATGGAGAACCAGCCAACTGTTATAGATGTCCAGCTGGGTAAGTCCCCTTCTGGGAATAATAGATCCTAAACTTCCACTCTGATAGCAGATGGGAAAAATTGAAAGTGGTAAGAAAGGTTTAGTGGTACTGTTATTACATGCAAATCAATTTGCAGCTTCTCATTTATAACTGTAGAATTTACTGCCATGGCAATTTAAGGGAACGAACTCGTGTAACATCAGGGGATGGCAGTACTAATTGGTTACATTGGGTATTAAACATAAAGCGCTGCTGCTCTTTTTAATATATGATTGATAGAGTAATATATACCTACATTGGTGCTGTATTGATCCGTTGATGTTCACCCTATCTAAGACAAATATTCTCATAAATGAAGTGCTGATTCCTTTACAAGTTAACATAAACCAGTGCATTTTCAGGTTGATCTGAATGCTTACCAGAAAGGGCTTTTGACTAAAATGCTTGTATGCTTTTCTCACTCCTTTTATATATTCTTCTGTGAATGCACATCTCCAAATCTCAGCTGGCAGCCTGTATTTTCTCTCACGTTGAGAAACTCTCATGTTAGAGAGTTCTGCTAACTTTGGGGAACTGTGGGGCATCTTGGTGCTGAAAGAACAGCTTGGCTTTGAAGTTCCAGCATTTTTTTCAGTGACTTGAAAATAGATTTCTAATTTTGAGAGGCAAAATTGGAGTTGCTGTTGAGGACTATGGTGTCATGAGCTTAAATTACAAAATGTGTTGCAGATGTGGATTATTCACTCTGTGCTGAAGCTGTGGCATCTTCCTTCTTCTGGAGCTTGACTCTCTTCTTCCTTTTATACCAAAGCTGGCTAGGATTCAGTGGTGGAATGTTGTTTAAAGGCAAGCAGGGTCAGAATGAAATATTTGAAGTGGGCTGATAACATTGTGATAAAGCTGTTTGTTTGTTTTTGTGACACCCTGCAGGGTCTTACTTGAGCTGAGTATAAAGGCACATCCTTGTCCTTAAACCAGGTGCCTGACAATTTCAGTGAAGCACTTAAGATGCTATAAAGTATTTAAAAATGGGGCTTGAATACTTCAATGTGGTTGTTGAATCATGGTGAGAATATGAATCATTTGTGACCCTAAGATTAGCTTTCTCTCATATACCTGAATTGACTGAGGAGTCTGTAAGGGCTTGCAGAGGGGAGAGAGCAGTGGATTTGGGAAGCAGCCAGTGCCAGATGAATTCTGCAGACGGGCACATATGTGCGTGTTCAGGTTCCCCTCCACAGGACTTGCATGTCTGTAGCTGAGCAGAAATTGGCCCAAAAAGGGGAAAACACAAAATGGGTCTGAAGCCATAGTCAAAAGCCCACCAGAATTAATAGCAAAACACAGTCATCGAAGTTTGGATCAGTCCAAAAGGCTGAATTCAGTCTCCTGGTCCAGCTTCTTAAAAGTCATCTTTCTAATGATTTCCTTTGGGAGCAAACTGTCCCTGCATACATCTGTATAATAAAGGCACTCAAAGAGTACACATCTTTGTTTCCTGCATTTTTATTCCATCTTCATTTTCTCTTCCAAGTTCTCCTGTTCCATCAGGACTCCGTTGTTTTTGCATTGAATTTCTTCCTTTTCCTGCATGAAAACATTTTGTTCTGACTAATTAGAAAGAGGTTTGATTAAAAAAAAAACAAACCAAAACAAACAAAACAAACAAACCCCCTCCTCGGAGATATGGCTCGGTAATAGGGTTTTGGAATATCTCTAGAGGGAAATATAAATCTTGCATCTTTATATGCTGGAATGTAATCTATTGGTTGTCCCCTAAGATCGGGGAATTTACATATGGTGCTTTTTTTCTGTTATGTTAATGTGTTTGGTTATTGCCGCTGAAACATATTCATATTATGTGTGAAAGATTCATGCTTATGAAAGAACCTGAGCTTATTTCTTTAACATACAATGAAGTTCATTGATTTCCCTCTTGATTTTAAATGGCAAATAGATAGAGCTAGAAAATTCTCAGGGAGCACCTTCATCTTGTGGAGGCCACCTGCAGCTTTGGGCTGGGAGGCTGTGCTGACCTCTGCAATATGCTGCAGACCCTCACTATGTACTAGAGCTTTGCAGGAAAGCGAATCATTTGATTGCAGCAGAGTAACGGAGGAGAAAGTTGTGTGTAAGGTCATCTGCTGGAATACTTTTCTGAAATCTTGTTAAGCTCCTAGGAGTTTTGAACAAGTGACATTCTTCAGTATTTTATTAGAAATCAAAGCAAAGTTTCTGTGTGTTTTACAGGGCCTTTAGCCCGTGGAGTCAAATCACCCAATATGCCTGCTTTTTCAGTGGTTGTGCAAGTATGAACATGCCACTAAACCACAAAAGAAACTGAGTTTAATCCATCTACTTGTTCTGCAGAGATTATTTTGAATTTCTATTGGAAAACTAATCTTTAAAGAAATAGCTGTCTTTGCTCTATAAGCAGAGAAGATTAATAATTATTTACTGTTTTCATCCTTAATGATTAGCACAATCCAATGCAAAATCTTCCTAGAACTCTAGACAGTGGTCTAACTATTTAGCAGCTTATGTGACCTGATTGCAGACTTCAGTATTCACCTTTTTGCTTTCAGCTTTTATAAGAAGATTCAAATGAAAATAGGTATGCACAATTCTTATTGACAGTGGATAAAAGAGTTCCTTCAGGCTTCAAACATGGCCCAGAGCCTGCCTTGTTCTTCTTAAGGAGCATGAATGTACTTCTTGCTTTTTCTGTTTTCCTTTGGAATGAGACAGAGATCAAAACCAACCCCTTCAAGGTTAGAGAGAAGCAGAAACTGGAATTTGTTTCTTTCTTGTTTTCTGTATTTGCTTGTGCTGGAGAAACAGAGCCAGAGAGGAGGGTTGACAGGAGGACAAAAGAGCATCCCAGAGGACTAGAGAAATAGTCCAAAACAATTTCACTGTCTCAGATGCTTTACCAGGTCAGATAATCACTTTGTCTCTGGGCCTGCCTAGAATATGACGACAGAAATTTGGTTTTATTGCTAATTTCCTGCTTCCTTTACATAAAAACAAAACTAAAGCCCCCTTTTTATATGGGTTTTTTTTTTAGCTCTCTGCGTTAGGGTCAGCGTAGTAATAGGTCTTGATTGCGTAGTATGCAACACATTTGATGTTCTTATATCTTGGTTTTAACAAATAATGTTTATTCATACTATATAGTATAGGCTTTTGCAAATATATGACATTAATCTGATAATATCGTATTCTTCCTGAAAAAAGATATCCCTGAGTTGTCTTCATGACATTAAAATCAAATTTGATAGTATGAGCCAAAATGCACATAGGTCTTCTGCCCAGGAGATGGTGGGGCTTTAGTAAAAGGCCCTTAAGATTGCATTCGAAGAGTTCTGTGCCATAACTCTGTACTTCTACAAACTCTGCTTGTAAAATGTGACTGTCTACCATGTAAAGCTCTGAATGTGAATTTATTAAAGCTTATGCCAATGTGATTCAAAATAGTTGTTCAAAGGTCCTGTTTTTTAGAGCAGGAACTTGCTGTTGCTTTGATTGACCATCTAAACCTAAGCATGTATATGTAACCTCTCTGAGGTTAGAGAAGTCCTTATCCGATTTAGAAAAGTAAAGATTGAAACCCCAGTCAGAAGTCTTGAGGCTATGGTGCAGTAAGTTTTAAAGATCTATTATCTATTTTCACACACAGCTGTTCTGACAGTAAATGGAGCATGCTGTGCTGTAAGTCTTAAGATCACAGAATCACAGAATAGTCAGGGTTGGAAGGGACCTCTGGAGATCATCTACTCCAACCCCCCCGCCAGAGCAGGGTCACCTACAACAGGTTGCACAGGACAGCGTCCAGGTGGGTTTTGAATGTCTCCAGAGTGGGAGACTCCACAACCTCTCTGGGCAGCCTGTGCCAGTGCTCCACTACCCTCAAGGTAAAGAAGTTCCTCCTCATGTTAAGATTGAACTTCCTATGTTCAAGCTTGTGCCCATTACCCCTCGTCCTATCAATGGGCACCACTGAAAAAAGACTGTTCCCATCCCCCTGGCACCCTCCCTTTAAGTATCTATAAGCGTTAATAAGATCCCCCCTCAATCTTCTTTTCTCTAGACTAAAGAGACCAAAGTCTCTAAGCCTTTCCTCATATGAGAGATGTTCTAATCCCCTAGTCATCTTCGTAGCCCTTTGCTGGACCCTCTCCAGCAGATCCCTGTCTTTCTTGAACTGGGGAGCCCAGAACTGGACGCAGTACTCCAGATGCGGCCTCACCAGGGCAGAGTAGAGGGGGAGGATGACCTCCCTCGACCTGCTGACCACACTCTTCTTGATGCACCCCAGGATGCCATTCGCCTTCTTGGCTGCCAGGGCACATTGCTGGCTCATGGTCATCCTGTTGTCATCCTCAAGATGACATGTTGGTACATCACTCTGATGATTTCTTAATTTATTTTTTAAATTCCTTACCAGCTAACTCTGAGAACAAGGAAAGAACATGGAAAGAAAGATAGCCAATCCTTTTTGTTTTGATTACGTGATTACACAGTAGGTTTCTTCTCTGAGCTAGCTCCTTTGCACGATTCTGGTAGCACCAAGGAGCCAAAATCTGACTGATACATAGGTAGCTGTGAGTTATTGCACTGCCAGCTTTCCACTGGTGTAAAAGCAGCATGACAGGGGCATAAGCATTTGTGGAAGGAAGCACAGTTGTGCTATGCTGATTCTTGGATGGACAAGAATCTGTAAGGATCTTGGAGGAGCTGTATTTAGCTAGTCTATGTATAAGCAGCACCCAGAGTCATCTAGCTTGCACCGTGGCGGCTATTTCACACTTGTGTATTCCACAGAGTATCAAAAAAGCAAAAAATACAAAATCAAAATAAAAGCTAAGGCTGTTTGTTAATTCTGTACCATGTATTATACTGACTGCAATGTTAAGTTAGTCTTTTCCTTTTAAGTTAGTCTTTTCCTTTTGAATGAGTTAGTTTGCATGTTTGTGTATATATTAATTGAATGTATTATTTATGTGTCATTTGCTTTTCAACTATGTACTGGTTTTGTTTCCAGGTATTTACTTAAGACATGTAGCAGGAGTCTTAGAAAACAAAACAAGAAACGTCTATGTTAATTCATTTACTGAACAGGGAAAATGTCAAGGGGTTTAACTCACTTTTGTCATGGTAGTTTCTCTGCTTCTAAAGATGCTGAGGAGAGAGAACACATAGTTATGAACATTCTCATTTTTCCTAATAGCTGACCTGTTCAGAGAGATTTTGTTTCTAGAAGACTTAACAGTGCAGTTCCTTGGGACTAGTTATTAAGCAGATCAATAGAGCTACTGTAAAACAAGTGCAAGGGAGTATACAAAGCTACATCTGCTGACAGGTATGGGAATAGAATAAAAATAGGATTTTTAAACAAAGGTCCTTTTTGTTTGAAGCACTGGCTGGAGGGAGTCATTTGGGAAGTGAAAATCCATGCATTTGCAGTCATTTTTAAGATAAATACATTCACTGTCCACAGTCTTCATTTTCATTGAGACCCCACTTCTCTTCTTAAAAATAAATAATAAACAAAAAATTAAAAAAAAAATCTGCAAGATCTTTCAGATATCAATTTCATACTAAGCCTGTCTATTCAAGACAATCCAGCAGTGTCTATCATTGCTGGTTTGCTGATTAAACTGTGCTTTCTTCATGTTTAAAGATACGTGTATTTGATAAACATCTTAGTTGAATAGGGTGGTGATCTTGGACAAAAAACAATACAGAAATTTTGAACTGTAAAGGAATTCAAATAGAGCAAGTGATTTGAAAGCAAACTTGGGAAGAAATTAGTGTTTTTGCAGAGTGAAAAGAGCATGGATACTCTTCCATGGTCAGGCCTCTGAGTGTTGTGTGCGTGCCTTTTGATTTGCTCTTTGATTAAATCACCATGTGTGATAACTGCTCAGGAACGTAGCAGGTATGTATGGAAAACAGGTATCTCAGATGTTGGTAGCTACATGTTACTGTTTCGCCTTTCTTTCCCTCTACTCCCACCAGGCATTCGCAAGCCTAGAGCTTAGCAGAGGCTCTCAGATGGAGGTCTGGGTTTCTGTGAGCTGGGCAGAGCTTTGCGCTTCTGAGGGTAGCAGCCCTCTCTCCCTGTGCTGCTCCTGCTCCATCTGCTCAGCTGGGGCAGCACAGAAGAGACAGGCCTTGAGGAATTACAGGTGACCTGACCCAAATAGGCCCTCAGTGAGTGAAGAGGCTGAATTGGGAGAACGATGACGCTGAGACCAAGAAGGGATGTCTGAGGAGGATAAAATTAAAGCTTGGAGGGCAAGGAGGAGACAGGGCTGCAGATTTTTTTATTTTGTTTTATTTTTTCTTCCTGTTTTTTTCTGTTGAGATTTGGAGCTCTGTGTGAAATGTGGTGGCAGCCCAAATATGCATTTGGCAAGGAGTTCTCAGAGTGGGAATGAGATGTGGGCACGGAAGTGTGCTGGGCTTTCAACAGCTGATGCCCAAGTTGCCACAGAACATGTTCAGACCGACTTCTGAAAGCTAATAGCCTGATTAGACTCTGGAGGATTTTCCTGGGAATGTCTTGTATAGAGACTGTTGGCCATCAAATAGGTCATCCCTTCTCTTAGGGTGAAACGAAGGGGGCAGAAGGAAGAAAATTTCTTTTTTCCCCATTCTCTTCACCCATTCTGTGAGAATGTCTGATGTTTTTGATGTGGATCCCTCTCCCTTCCTGTCTTCCAAAATTAAAATGCTCTAATTAAGATAATTAACTAATATCTCAGCTTTGATTTCACATAACGGATCAATCAGTGCAAAATCATAAGCAAATGAACCAGAGCCTTATAAAGAACAGCCTTGATAGGAAATGATATTATGTATATGTACACTGTATTTCTTCTGGTTGGGAAATACAGTAGCAATCAGCAATAGAATTTTTTTTCCTGTTTAATCCAACTTTTCAAGATACAACTCCTTTCCCTGTCAGAATAGTCTGTAAATATTACTCCTATAATAGTCTGTAAATATTATTAAAAGTAATGTTACTTTAAGTGGAGTACTGGCTTATGGTGCCCCATCCAAGTGGTTAAACTGTGGACTGAGTGCCCTACAGAGAGGAGACTGAAAGTTGCCCCAGTTGCTCTTTCCTTGTGCAAGGCCTGAGTGTGGGATGGGTGACAATCTTGCCCCAAATTGTATCCTACTGCCTTATTCTGTCTGGGTGGAATGACCCCTACGCCCATACCAGGGATCTAGGTCTGTGTGCACTGAATGGCAGAGCAGAGGGGAGGTGGGACTAAAGGCAGAGAAGGCATGTGGTTAGCATCCCTTCCACCCCAACACCAGCAAAATTTTGATCCCTTCCATCCCCAGCTCTCCCCACCCTGCACCTTCATCTCACAGCCATATCCCCCATCCACTGTTGCTGTCTGGGGGAGCAAACTGGTACCCTCACTGTTGTCTCCTCTACATCTTCTTCCAGCCATCCAGGGCTCTCCACTGCACCCACCTCCTCCCACAGATAAGCTGGGAGATCCCCTTTCTTCCCACAGGAGACCAAAACCCATACACTCTTCCCCTCCCTTCAAGAGGTTACAGACTCACTGTGTAAATGACCCCAGACTCGGTGCTGGAAAATCATTTCCTCCCAGCAGGGCAGACTGTAATACCAAAAGCTTCATGTTCCTGCACAGAAATATGTGAAGGAACAATTTTCACCAGGAAATGAAGAGAAACTGGGGGTATATTCTTTAGGACCTGCCTTCCTCTGCAGTGCGAGGGATACAGCTCCACAGCTATTTCAGCCATACGTGCCTGTACGAAAGGAGGCAGGATTTGCATCTATTACAATCATTTTGTACTAATCTGCAGGGAATATTACAGACAAATTGTCTGACATTTAGGTTTAGAAGTAGTTCCCTAAATACCCTAAGTGTATTACCGCTAATGCTTTGATGCTAATTTGGTACGTTGTTAATATCCCTGCTTCTCTCAGGGATAATGGTGAAATGCTGTACTTCAGAGACTTGAGGCTGGGATCTGTTGTTTAGCTGGTGTAAATCCACAGTTATTTTGCCTTTTGTATGATTAATCCAGATTTACATCTGTGAAGCAGAGAACAGTTTATTCACACGGTTCTTTCTTTTCTTTTAATGGACCTGGAAAGATAAGGCCGAATTCTGGATACTGATCCATGGTTTTTACATCCATTGGAATCAATGGGATTGGCACAGATACGTCAGAAAGGAAGATTTGGCACTTTCCAAAATTTTCTTTTGTAATTCTATAAACTATTTATTGCTTATGTTGATTTCAGTGGTCGTTAATATACTCTGAGGACAAAATGACAGTGTTTATAGAAAAAATTGATGAATTGATGTCAGATAGATACCCTTGCAGTTAAGTTTGAAACAGCAATACTTTAGATAAATTTGTTGTGTTCTTTTTATTACAGGACAGTAGTAAAGAAGAAACACTCCAGTATGTCCTGGCTTACAGTTGTTTTATGGCATTAATCCAAGGGCATTAGCTAATTTACAGTGATTAAGGAATGCCTCAAATTGTCTTGCACCAGTAAAACTTTCTCTGAAAGAGGTGACCGTTGTGTGGGGATGTCCAGGGCATGCGTCTTCAGTGCTTCGCTAGGACTAAGCTGTCGTTAGCAAATACAGCCATCACTTCAACCGCCAGAGACACGCAGCTGTACTGAAGTTGGCTAAAGGGTCTCTTGTTGGGTTTCTAGATTTACTGCATTTGACTTGTGTCTGAGAAATGGGTGCAGGTTTGTTTCCACAAGAAGGAAGTTCATCCCATGGGACAGAAAGTGGAAAAGATGGTCTTAGTGGAGAGCAGGGGATTAGGGCTGTTGATAAGAGCTGTGGGTTTTTCTGCTTTGCCTTAATTCTCCTGACCTTGGCCAGGAGTCTATGTCCTCTCTTAAAGTAAGGATAATACTTCTCTAGTTTCCAGGAATGTTTTGACAATAAAATCACTTGGTATTGGGGAGATGCCCTGAGAAGGGCAAGAAGGAGTACGGACAGGGAAAGCTTTGACCAGGATTTTTTCCTCAGGGGCCTTGCCTTTTGGGTTCTGAGCCTGACTGCAAACACAAAGACATTTGACTGCACAGTCCACAGACATATGCTATTGTGCATTGAAAGTCAGGCAATATTAATGTTCCAGAAAAGAGAACCACAGGGCAAAGTTTGCACCATTTTCCGTGCTTGTTAGAAACACTGTCACTGGAAGGAATTCATGTTCTGCCATTTTACATTCTCTCTACAGTGTTTGTCATATGAATGAGTTATTAGGCTGTGAATGCCTCATATATTCTGTAAATTACAGAGTAGAAACATTCGGCACTACTATTTTGACCTTTTCAGCATTCTGTGATTTGCTGGGCATGCCATTCCACATCTCTTGTTTACGGCCTCGCTAAAAAGTAGGGATGGAGCAGAGTGGGCAACCAGTCAAAATATACTGGGCTGCGAAAGGTCAGGGTCATGCATCACAGTGCATTGTTCAGTGGGCAGTGAAGATTAAAATCTAGACTAACCATTCCCATGATTTTTCCTTCTTCAATGAAAAATAATAGAAAATGTCATATTGTAATCTCTTCCAAAGGCAACAGTGGAGAAAATGAAGAGTGATGGTATAATTTTTATTTCTTAAAATTTCAATATCGTAATGTCATGATCTTAGAGGGCGTGAAAATCAAAGCTGTCATAGTCCTTCAAAAGAAATGAGATGGAACATTACTCACCAGATCTTTGCTTCATTTAATCCATGTTTGATAAATGTTGCTCTTAGCTTCATCGTTGATACCCTTCCTTTGTCTCTATCCTACAGAAACAAATAGCTTGTATTAGGTAATTGAACTTTGACCATTAAAACTAGGTTGATTTACTGTACTCATGTTAGACATTTCAGTCCAATGAAGACCAAATGAAAGAGAATCGAAGCAAGATTTCTCTTAAAATGAAGAGATACCTTTATTACCTGCTGAAGAGACACGTTACATGACTTCTCAGTACCCCAATCAGCTGGAAAGTAAAAATATAGAAAGCAGTAATTTGTGGAAAGGCAGCAGAGGCACACTGTTTTCTACCACACATGTTCAGTTTAACAAACCAGTCTCACAGTAAATGATGACTGTAACTTTGTAGTACTGAGTATATTTTTGTTATCTGCTTATACTATATGGGAAGCTTATTAATTTCAGCAGGCTTGGCCCTCGTCCCATGCACAAATGAATACGATTACTCATGAAAACATTCACGAAGATTTCTTTGGTGCACAGTCGGGAGTGTAGTTACTTCAGGTCAGAGGAGCATACGATTAAACACTTAATTTTTTGAGCAATGCTTTATATTGCTCAAATACAAATTTCAGTGATGGTCTTGCACACTGCATTAATTAAAATGCATAAGTAAATTTCATTTTATATCTAGCGGAGTCTAATATGCAAGTGAACTGCATATGCCACTGCTATAATCTCAGTGCTGAAGTTTGCAAATGGTGCTACATGCTTTACTGGTCAAATGTTACATAATTTTTTGCACACTCATAATGTTTTCCACATTTCTGATCAAACTCAGTGGTTTGGGTTGAGAATTTAAATACTTAAGATGCAGTAATTTATTTACAAAAAAAGAACCAAACAAAAATCCAACTGGTGTGTTAAGTGTGCTTTTTCACTGCTAGTGAGCTGAGTAAATAATAGCAAATAATGTATTCTGTGAATTTTGTTCCTTTTTATGAAGGGAAAGATTGTCCACGTGGATCTTTCCTCAGATACATTCTCTAAATGCTTCTGGACTTGACACACTATTTTGAATAGTTTGTTGCTAAGCCCTGAATATGCAGGATTTGAAAAGTAAAGCTGCTTTGATTGGGCAGGCTGATCAAATCAGGCTTTCTGTTTCCTGATTACATTTCTGTTAACTCTTTTTAATGATTTCCTGATCTGCATTGATGAATTTGGAATCAAATTTATAGATAATATTCTGCAACTTATCATTCAAATTCTTGATATTAATTAACATTGCAGGCAGAAAACTGCTTTGCTGGAACATTAAGCACTTGCCCCAATGAAGTGAACGCATATAGAGTGAGCAGAGGGTTTCATTTGTAAGCGCAGTGGAGATTTGTGGTTTAATTTCACATCAATTCATCTGCCTTTCATGCTTTACTCACTTTGAAAACTAAGTTGTAGAGACTGCACTGTATGCAATAAGAAATCTGCTTTCTTAAAGATCATTGACCAAGCGCTTCTGTTTAGGATTGCGGGTCTAGCTTTTCTAAATATCATCTGGCAAAGCGAGTGGTGTGTAGATAGGAAATTGTTATTCACACTGTGGGCACATTGCCTGTGAGAAAAGGGATCTGTTGCATTTGAGCAGTTACTCGGATGCAGGCAAGCATACTACTTCTCTCAGTTTGAGGATTTCAAACTCCATCATCTCACAATCCAGCACATCCCTGCACAGCCTGACCTCTGTTATGAAATGCCTCTTCAGTCAGAAGACTCTTAAACAAACTTGTGATTTCAAACACCTTAATTTTCAGCAAGTATTTGGGGGTTATGAGCCATAATTTTGCCTGCAAAAAAAAGCAGGGAATCCACAGGCAACTTACAACATGTAGTGTATAATAACAGGCATGGTTGTCTTAGATTATTTTAAGAATAGCTATTTAAGAAGAGACATCAATAAGTCCTGCATGGGAATTTGCAAGCATCTTGTTTTCTGTGCTAATTTTGTATCAGGTCCTTGGTTCACACCTGTCTTGTACAATATTCTGTGCCAATTATGTAGTGGGGTGTTTTACCAATGTTTTTGCAAAACTGACCTTGCAGATTCTTTTTTTTTCCCCCCTCTGTGATGTAAGGCTCCTTTATAACTAACTTGTAAATATGGGTATATATCATTGTCTTGTTTCCTGTCCCACAGTCATTTATCTTACAGTCTCAAGCACTGAAATCCCCTTCAGAGTTTCCGTTCATCTTGTTTCTAAGACCACATTAATTAAAATTACAAAACTCTCTTGATTGAGAGAGCTTTGGGGAGCAGTTAGTATTTTTGAATTGAGATACTGTGATCGTACATAACCATCTCAAAAGTGCATCATATTCAGAAAAATCACTTAAAATGTTTAGGGAGCTCTGTTGTCAGAAGTTTGGTGTATGTAGACTTTTGGTGTAGCAAAGATTAAGTGACAAATGGGAGTAGCTGAGGGTCTAAATTATGATCGGAGATGCTAAAACAGCATTGAGATACCCAGGCCCAGTCTTGTTCACGGTGTTCTGTTTTAAGACAAGCCAAGGCTACTTCTGACTAGAGAAGGTGTGTTTGGTCGTGTGAAGAAGCACCCATCGTTAATGTTTTAAAAAAATGTAGAATAATAGTTGTCTTTTGTGCAAAAAATGACATGACCTGATATACTTAAGAAGACGGGTAGACATGGTGCTTAGGGACATGGTTTAGTGGTGATTTTGGCAGTGTTAGGTTGATGGTTGGACTCGATGATCTTAAAGGCCCCTTCCAACCTAGATGATTCTATGATTCTATGTTTGGCATGGTATTATACACTACTGCCTCTCTGGTATGTCTTTTAACTAACTAACTAAATAATGCAATGATGTAAACTTCCAAAATGAAGTTTTGGGGTTTTTTTTGACTAATTTGAGGTAGAAGCGGGTCAGGAAAAGGGCATGGCATCTTCTTGTCATTGGAAACTCAAGAATTTTTTCACTTTGACTCAAATTTTGTTAGAAAACAATTGTCAGAACATAGTATCTGATCAACCTAGCCTGCTGCCAATGTCATCAAAATGATGAAAACTTTAAACAGACCTAGCACTCAAGTATCAATAAGCGTGATGTCTCCTGGAGGAAAGGATGCATGGTCTCATAGTGACAATATAGTGTTCCTGCTCTGACACAAGCTAAATTTCAGTCTGTCGAGCCATTGTTCTACTTGTGTTCCTGTTTCTGATGGTATGAATAGGGTACATTTGGTCTAGATCTTTGGGAATTCTGGAAGTGAGGGAGGGGGGTTGGGAGAGGTGTTTGGTGGGATGGGTTTTTTTTGTTGTTGTTTTAATGGAAGCCAGAGAAACTTTTTAAAACTGTTTTGTCTTTTTTTTAACCAGACAATAATGAATGATTATGAGATCAAAAGTGGGCAACAGAACAGCTGGCATGAGTAAAAACTTGTATTTTCTTGCTATATCCCTGATTGAAATCACCAGTTTTCAAAGCCGATGCTGACTCTGTTGAATCTAATTTAGTTCCTGCATCAACTCAGTTGAAGCGTAAGTCTAACTGGGAAGGAAACTGCTGTTCTCCAACACGATCTCTCAGCAGAATGCCACATCTGCAGTGTCAGACACGTGAGTCCCCACAAACACCTGTTTTAATAAACAGCCAATTTGCTAATGCTCAGTTATGCCCACAAATAGCATCTGTTTCTGGCCAGTTGTCTACCTGAATATAGCATCCTTCTTAATCGGTGAAAGCATCTATTGCATAACTAGTCCGACTCATTTTCCACCCAGAGATGGGAATTACCCGCTCTGCTCTCTACTTGAGGGAATTGGTGGAAAATAGAAAGTCTGCTGGAACAGTTCCGCCCTCCCTTCCAAGCAAATAAAGCAGTCAGGGCTTTGATATGTACATAAAAATAAATGCATGTTTAGAGCTGGGTGTTATTAAAATACCACATTGGGTGACTGGTAGCACTCAGGGCACTCCCACAGCGGATATCGCTTTGATGTTGGCTCCAGAAAAGTGCCCAAACCTTTTTAGTGGGATTGCATATTGGTGAGAGAGAAACACAAATACCTTCCTGACACCTGGCAGTCAGAACCACCTTGTCAGCTAAAAGGAGCCTGGACAGCTGATCTCTGCAAACCTTGCATCACACGTTTCCAGTGCACTAAGTATGTGCCTTGCACTGTTTGCCTGTGGGCTTTGAAGAGAGCCTGCCAGATGGGCAACAGTAAAGACTTACTGCACTCGCTGTTCTTCTTCAGGAAAATTTTGTATCTTTAGTCTGAAATTCCAGATCTAGTAATAAATTCTGTGTATAAAGCCCTGTTGCTGTGTGTACAGCCTTACGGTGCCAATAAAGGAGTAAATAAAACTATTACACTATGTAATCTCTAAGTAATATCCTGCCTTCTCCTTTGAAGGAAACAGCCGAGTGGGAAAAATAATGGTGATAGGGCTAATCCTTTTTTCTTCCTTCCATGCCCCACTACTAACTATAGAGATGCAGTAGAAGTGGATTCAGTTATTAAACTTTTTTTATTGCTTTTCTTATTAAACATTCCTAATGGGGTTACAACTAGAGGCCGTTGTACTTAGACAAGAGTAAAGCAACTTCTTCTGACCTCTGCCTACACGTGTAATAGGTAACATATTGTCTGCTATGCAGTTATTACAAGTAATAATAAATTGATGATACAAACAAGCAGGCAGGAGTGAGGGACTGAAGAGACAAAGCAATAAAATAGCAAGATTTTTGCAACTTTAACCTTTCAGGAGCAGTAAAGCAGCTGACTGTCTACCCAGTCCAATAACCTGAAACAGCATAATAATATAGCCAGGGAGAAGCAAATCTCTAATCCAGCAAAAGTGAAGCCGTGACTTAAACCTTGACGTAAATTTTTGTAAGCCAACCTGTGCTCCTTGTTAACAAGATACAATTCCCAAGTTTTTCATCCTCCATGGTAATTCTGCCCAGCAGATCGTATTTGATGGTAAGTTAGATCAGTGGGAGCCAATCCAAACTGCTTGTGGTTTAATTTTGTGTTTTATGTAAATCAACCTACTCAAAATGGTAGGAAAACAATGTAGTTCTGTGGCCCCTGATTAAAAAATGCGATGCACCTGATTATTCACCACTTATTCATTCTTACATTACATTTTTAGAAAGAAGTATTCATACAGTGCAAACTCCATCTGCTTAGTAAGAATTGAAGCAACCAGACCCTTAAGCCTCTTCTGTAACTGAGCAACCAGCAGTGGTAGATGTTTATGTTTTGAGTCCATAATGCACCATGACAAGGGAGGTCACTGGATAGAGGTAGGCAAAAATAAAATTAAAATTGAATAAAAACAACTGAAGCCCTGGGACAAATTTGCAATGTTCTATTTTTATTTTTGAGACATCTGGGCTCACTGGGATTTTCTGAATGTCTCTCACCAAAGTTGCATATTAAGTACCTTGAAAGCAAGTGATGCAGCACAGAAGGGAGTTGGCTACTCGCTGTGCACTGAGCAGAGATTTTTCATTTCATTCATCATTCACAACATGCTGCGGTACTTTCAGAATTTACTGAACTTATCTAATGTAGGGTGGAACAAGACCAAGAGCTCCATTTGCAATGTGCGCTCTGCTATCACTCTGCCTCTGAACTGAATGTGATAAGGTGGTTTGTAATTGCTGGTTTTAGTAGCGTGGTTAATCCTATAGAATATTTTGTGGGTGTGCACACTGCTTTTTAGGATACACAGAATTATGAGCCTTCAGAAGTTGTGAATTGGATATTTATAAATCACAAGACTGACTTACATATCAGATTCAAGGGGGGTTTTGCCTTCTGTTTCTTGTAACTGTAGATTTCACTCCACCTGTAAGTACATCATTAGAACTGCACTTTGAAAAATAATATCCAGCTTCTGCATTTCCCACAGTATATCCCATAGTGCCCATGTTAATGGATTTTTTCCAGATCATCCCACCTCTCACTCTTCACACAATAAAGAACAGACCGTATAATCATTTACTCAGAGTGGCAGTAGAAAAATGGAGCTGGGTGTTGCTAGCTTACTAATAGTTGACCAGCCTTGGGAGCTAGGGATGGATGAGGTGATCTCTCAAGACCTTTCGTGGTTCAGTATCCATTGTGTTATGATTTAAGAAGCTGGAGATTTTAAAAAGATTGAGACTCATGGTAAAATCTGAAGACACTGATGAATTTGGCAGTGTATATAATCTTCTCTCTCCGTATTTTCTGTGGACCATTTAATTGCAGTTAATTTAAATTCCATAATCAAATTATTAAAATGGCTTTCGTTTGCTTCTTAAGTACACTTCTGATCTTTGCTGTTAGCACGTAGGAGTGTGTGTGGTCAGAGCGATGTAATCACCTGTAGTGCACAAAATTATTGAAGCTTTTATGATTTCCATCCTTAGGTCCCTTAAATGTTAATGATCCCTAAGGAATATAAGGAAATCATGAAACATGTAGGTATGGCTGGAAATTTTTCAACCTTTGAGCCAGTGGAATTTGGGTAAATTAAGTAATTTTGCATCTTTCTTTTACTAGCAAGTGAGCCAGACTGCAGGAAGTGGCAAGTATAGTTTCTGATATCATAGGGCTTGGCTTTGGGGACTGGCTGTTTGAGCTTAAAACGTTTCAGATGCTTGGGATTTAGAACATTGCGGTTCCAGTCATCCATAGGAGATGGGCAAAGCAAACAGAAGAAAACTACTGTTCAGTGGCCTCAAAGAGAAAGCTGTGCTTGTGCACGAGCAACGCTTACTGGTGTATGTGGTTGGTTGGGTTCATTGGTTTGGAGGTTCATATTTGTTGCTTGAGCCCGGTGAACACTGTTGAAATTGCTTTTAACTGCACCAAACCAAAGGCCTGAAACCAATTTACCTTTCTATCACTGTGATATTGAGACTGTTCATCTCAGACTGTTTCTGGCGTGCTTTTCAGAGCTCCTGCATTACAGAGCGTTTCTTCTTGTCATACTGCAAGAGGGCAGGGGAAGGGCAGCTCCTAGGAGCAGAAAAAGCTTGCTTAAACAAGCTTCTGTTTGTTTCAGTCGTCTTTGAACATCGCTTTTTCCTTCTTTGCTTGCCAATTTTGGAGAAGTCACTGAGTTGTAGCCCTTGCTTGCAGAGGAAAAGGTGAGGATTTGCACAGCCACTTGGCACCCTCAGTGCCTGCTCTGCCCTGACCAAGCACCTGAATCACTGCAGTCATCGAGTGCACATGATGTACACATTATCTTTTGTAAAGTGATGGAGTTGTTGCTGCAGAGAATGAGGAAATAACCATTTTGTCCCATGAATTCCAAAGAGTCACTTCCAGGCCATGCTCAGGTACAGTCTTGCAGCTATGGCAGGTAATTACAACTGAAGTAACGGTATCAGTCTCTGTAATCTGCTCTCAATCACCATGTGCCCAGTATCTGGGCTATATAAATTACTGATAGACAGAACTAACTTCAACTTATTCAGTGGTAAAGTTTAGGAAAGAATCTACAAATTGAGATATATTTTTTTTTTTGTGGAAGACTACGGTCACTTCATTTCTCTGCTTGCTGTTCCCATGCCTCGTGAGATTAAAGTCAAACTTAAAAGAATCATTTTCCAAAATAGAAAGCAAACAATGATTTAGCAAGTCCATACCCCATCATTCACCATTCAGACTTTGGACAATGGCAGCATTATGTCACTGTCTCAACAGTGAATGTTCCTCTAAATTTGTACGTTCTAAGGATGGAAAGTGAAGCGGCTTCTTTCTGATAAAAGAAAGGCTGGTTGTCTTTGATATCATAGATAAATGCTTGGATAGTTACTTTTTAATTGCTTTATTGCCAGAAGTTTTCAATGAAGTCATAAAAGAGGAAAAAAATGATCAGCCTAATTGCCTCAAGATGGATATGTAATGCATAAATCTCTTGTTTAATGGATCTAGTAATAGACCACCTGTTTCAGTTGCCTTTTCCCATTCAGAATATGAATGAATGCTTCTCTCAGATGTTCACAAAGAGAAGACACAATTGCACCATCAAAAACTCAGTGATTTTTCTTTTTACTTATTTCCTTGACGCTCATTCATTCTTGTTCTGTGTCTCAGCCAATCTTAGTACGTTTAACCTTGGGAAAATAAAATGGTTTGGGTATGATGCCTAGAGCCTCATGTACTTTTGTTGTCCAGTTGTGTTTTAAATGAGAATAAACAGAAGACAAACACATTAATAAAACATTGAGCAGTGCCCAGAGAGTCAGGCCGGAGTTGCGAGTATTCCTTCATGATGTAGTCCTGTATATTCCCCAGTCTGGATCCGTGCCCCCCCCAACCCCACCCTGCTCTGTGTCTTCTAGTATTACTTGACTCTGGAAGGTTTCAGTGTGGCGAGGGTGTTTGAACTCCGCAGCCTGTCTTGTGATTCCATATGTGTTTTTTTTTTAAAAAAAACCAAAACAGAAACAAAAAAAGGGCTGCATAACTTTGTGGGTTTGGCCTTTTCCTTTTCGTGGGCATGAGGACTTCCTATGCCCTGAGCCATTTCTAGAGATGGCGAATTTCAGTAAGTATAAACCATAAACCTTTGTTTTTCTTCTTGCAGTGTTGTTCTGTTGGTGCTGATGTTTTTTTGTTGTTGTTGTTTTGTTTTATTTGCATTTTTTTCCTTAAGGATCGTTTACATAAACTATCACATTTGTAAACAGCTGAAAGTATAGATATTGCCAGTTACGATGTGCCACTAATGCAGGTAACTCTAAGGTATGCTGACTTGCAGCCTTTTGAGTTACGAGCAGCCTAATGCTGAGGTTATCTCCTCCTGCTGTATGTCCTGGCATGATCGTTTTGAGCACATCAGGAAAAGCTGTCTCTCTGTGCAGCTCATCTGTGTTCCCTGTGGCAAATGTGTTCCAAAGATGTGCATTTTCCTTGTGTAAATGGATTCCTCTTTTCAAAGCTCAGTCCCACAACAGTGGAAATTCGAGACTTGGAGGGCTTCTCATATCCAGACTTCATAAGCCCCAGTTCAAGGTGAATGAATGAAGTAGTCTAAGTAGTCTAGCAGGGATTTAAATAGCAACAAACAAGGAAGGTAGAAAGGGAACAAATGAGCACTCATTTAGCAAAAAAATCAAGATGTCAAGAACAAAATTAATCAAGCCATCAGGAGATGTAAAGCTTTGGTGGTTTTTTTTGGTGGTGTTGTGTTTTTTTTTTAATGCTTACACACCCGTGCAAGAATCCTGCGCAGTAAACAAGAAAGAGAATGGCACATTCATGGACTTAAATTCAACCTAGTCGATAGAACAGAAATCTGGTGGGAATGATTTGCATAATGGGAGTGTTAAAATCCATGTTTATAACCTATTTAAGAACAGATGAGGGGAGGAGGAGCTGTCTGTCAGAAGTGGCATTTGCTGCTTCTGAGAACCTAAAAGCAGTTTCTGATGGAGGCGTATCGATTGGTGCTGTAGCCATGAAAGAGCAGGATGGGGAACAGGCCGGTGTCTCTGCAGACCGCGGTTTTGCAGTGGGGAGGAGCATGACCTGTTGTGAAGCCTTTCTGTATTAGTTAAGGGCTGGGGGAGCAGCTCATCGTGTTGCATTTCATTCCCGTCACAGCAAGCTGGAAATCACACTTTGTCAGCAATAAAACATCCCCCTAAAGTACTACATCCTTAGTAGTGGATTTATATGTTAGCTCCATCCTGGACGGCAAAGAGGAATAGACCAGAGCACTACAAGCGAGTTGAGTTTGTGGACATAGAGGCCTGTGATTTGGCAATCTTGTTTCCACGTGATATATATAAAGCCCAAATGGGTGAAAAAGCCTTCTAAACATGAGAAAGACTGTATGATATCGACTTTATTTGTGACTAATGCTATCATAACATTGTGGTGCCTATGTTTTATCTTATGCCATAGTCTCTGCTGCTGTACCCAGCCCTCTATTCCCACTGCCTAGAGAGCTTGATTTATGGTAAGTCTCCATCGTATGGTTTGTCTGATTGTCATGCAACGTTTGGGTGGTGTTAGCAATCGCCAGCTGTGTTTTACTGGCTGCTGCTCCCCTTCCCTGCAGATCTCAGCTCCGCAGAAGCATCCAGTGGTATTCTGGGCTTACTTTGTTTGCTCTGCCAAGAGAAGTTAGATTGTCAGGGGTGGGAGATGCAAGAAAGACAGGAGAGAGATCCCCCAGCCGCTGCTCATCCAAATGGTTAATAGCACTGGGATGCTTTGTTGCATTGACAAATTCTTTTTTATATCAATTTTATTGAAAAGTTTCAGTTGTATTGCCTGTGACAAAATTAAGATGACTGATAGCAAAGGAACCACATTCAGTGTTGACAAAAGTGATCTGACAAATGAGTTTGTAGGACATAAAAATTGTGGCTAAGAATTGGGAAAAGTTAGGGAACACTTTAGTAAAAACCTCAGAAGCCAATAGTGAAGGCGGCTTTGCTCCTGAGTTACCACTGAAATGGAGACAGTACATTACGTAGTAACATGGATGTACCAGACAACAGTCATTTCAGTACAGCTGAATTAGCCATGCCCACGAGAGTACAGGCTATAAGAAGGATGAGGGAGTCTGCTTGGGAAGCACTTTGGGAGTGCTACTGTGACCAGAAGGACTAAGACAATCCCTAGGGAGTACACTCATGTACGACTGGAGAAATGATATTTCCGTATCTGGCATCTTGATGGGATCCTTAGAGCAGTGCAGTTTCCAGGTCGCTGTTAGCACTTCAGGGAAGCTGAGTACATGGAGAGCAATCAAGGGAGACCCATAAGAAAAGGCTACAGAACTGGAAAGAGTAAAAGGTCTAGGAACTCTGTCTGCTGTGTTCAACACAGTGCCAAATAGCTTAGTCTGTGAATTACGTATAGAGAGAATTGAAATTTGGTGACGGAGAGCTCTTGTATCTATTAAGCTGAAGTGTATAACAAGATCTGATTACTGTGTGTTGACGCTAGATGAGTGTGTGCTACACTTATAGCACATGCTTTTACCAGGGAAGGTAATAAAGCAGTACAGCAATTTCATCAGCCTGTGGCTCTCCATCAGTGTTGATTCTTAAGTCAAGAATTGGGCTTTGCCTGTTTCAAGATATGCTGCAGTGTGAACTCATCTTTTAGCCTGTTTAATGAGAGAGTTCAAAGTGGGAGATCAGTGGGCCCTTCTGCCTCTGTTGTCTCCAGAGAAGCTGGATGCCCACTGTTAAGCTCTTGAGCCTGAAGTTATATAAGGGGCTTGATTTTCAAAATGTTTTCAGCATCTATAGCCCTTTCACAGTCAACAGGATCTGGGCCTGGGTACATAGCCAGAGTGAAATTCCTAGTCTAAAATTGTTAATTCTGTAGGAATGCTCTATTATTTACAAGTACACTCTGTAGAGGAACAGTACATGAGAGAAAATAGCCTAATTCAGGCTAAAATGTCCTGTTTCTACTAACTGGTCAAACCAGAGTATGTTTAAGATGTAGACTCCAGAGGCTGAGTGATTGTCTTACTCCAGAACAAAACAGGGCTCATATACCATAGGACTCCAACCCCAAAACATCTCCTAGACCTCCAGTTTTGTTGTCTGCAAGCTAAGTTGTAATAGCTGGAAATCTGGGAGATGCACCTGCATGGCAAAGGTGTGATTTAATAAGATTTTTATTTTTCTTAAGTGGAAATAGTTATGCCAGTGCACTCCCTGCTATATAGTTATGCTAATATAAAGGTATCTTATATTCCAAGATAGTTTCTTCTTCTTAGCGTTGATTGTCTGTGCTTGTACATGAAGATTCTGAGGTAACATATAGTTTTAATAACCCCCTTTGATGGTCTGAGTTTACACAAAACAAATATCAGATTATGCTTGCTTTTTATGTGCTGACTCTATTTCTGTTTTTATTTCTCTATAAATAAAGAGCTAAGCTCTAGTTACATATGCCTAAATGCCTGCAAAGAGGGATTTGATTCCAGAAGTTGTTGTTGTAATGCAGTTAGGTCTGATTTTCTGCTAGCAAATTCCATTTTGAATCATTTTAATGTAGGAGAGGAAAATAGACTGTGAATGTTAGCTGTATCTAGTGTTCAGAATAACCTGCTTTTTTCTCCGTTCTGTATTTTATGAAGGAAGGAGTCGAAAAAGAAAAAAATTTTGAGCTATTTCCAGGGAAATGAAGGTGCATGGTCTGATTCTGCCTCTTACAAGAAAAAAGTAATATATAAATCTTGTGGTTTGCCTCGGAGTCTATAAAGCCTTATCCTGTTTAGTAAATCTCAAGTTGGGTCTGTATTACCTGAAAGATGAGTTCATAAATTGCTGTACCAGGAATGAATGTGTTCATTGTACCTGATGGTTTTACTGTCGTCTGCAACTTCAGGTGCTGAGATACCCTGATAAAATGAGAACAGATGCTTATAGATTTTTACCTGCTTTTTCCTCATTTTGCTCCTTGACTTTTAATTGTTGCATTTTAGGCTGTGGCTTTCTTTAACATATAGTAGTACTATCAGTCTTTCATGTCTCTGGAGGCAATATGCTTTTTCCCCATTTCTCAGAGGTAAAGAGCCAAATTTTCAAAGGTATGGCAAACTGCCAGGGAAATAATTAAATCTGGACCTGGTCGTTTATCCAGGGCTGTTAATGACCCAATTTCATTGGCTTCAAGTGAACTTTGCGCAAAGTGAGTTGCTGCTTTTCCAAAGTCCTCTACTGCATCCCAACATTCCCATCTGTTGGAGAAAACGATGAATCATGAAACTCTTCAGCAGAGCCATGGCCTTATTCAAATAGCTTGTCCCTTTGCCTGCAATGTGCTGTCATTGAGTATTAAGATAAAAGGGGTAATTCATTATGACCAAGTTGTCGTTATTAAGAATAAATTAGAGTAATTATGCTGTTATGTAGACCCAGAACATCCTACATCCGTTGCAGTATTTGCCATGAATTCTATGATTTAATGGAATTCTCCCAGCCTGAAAAAGGAAGAAACAGTGATGAGGAATTAAAGCTTCAGAATTATGTACAATCAAATGTTTAACAGTCTTGAGAGGGATTTCATTTAAATATAACCTGCAGCTCCAACCGTAAAATGGCTAGTCAACCGTTTGTTCTTCAGGGACCTTCGCAACTGTAGTTCTGTTCATTTCTTTTAGAGCCGCTCTCTGTTTACCTATATTAGTTGTCAACGTTTCCACATGCTACTTGGAAAATAAGTAGGCTTTGTTTCACATGAAGAATTCACAACGCTTGCATTAAAACATCTAAATGTCTCAAAAAATCATGATGATGTTTTATAAGTTATGAAAATGATGGGGTTGGAGAATTTTTCCTTTTCCAGGGACTCCAAGAAGGGCTCTGCACAGGGTCTCTTTGATATAACTTATGAGATGAATGGCCTATAAAATGTAGTGAAATGAGAATGAGGTAACAGCAGGAGAGAAAGAAAGTGAGATACGAGAAGATCGAATAAGAAGTGGGGCAGGGGTTGGGGGGAAGGAAGGAAGAAAAGAGCTGTCTGGGGGAAAAAGAAATCTGAAATGTCAGAAAGACAGGAGGAGAGAAATAGAAAGCTACAGAAAGAGTCATCACTTATCAGTGAGAAGAAAAGCAAAATGAAAAGGTCCTGGTGGAGAAGAAAGGGTCTTTTTTAATTTAAAAAAAAAAAAGAAAGAAAAGGAAAAGTGAGACCATTCTGAAATGTCTCTACCTAGCATCCAGCCCCAGGAGAGCTGTCCTAAAAATGAGGTACATAAATAGGATACGTCACTTCTCCTGGCCATTTACTCAGATGTATATGTTTTATTAAAGTCTGAATAATATCCTACAATTACATTCAAACACTGGCATCCAAGCTCGCTGCTCCCTGAAACCTGGCAGAATTACTTTGAAACTCACAGCAGACCCTGACTTTTCTTCTGTTACGTATTTATTGGCAAGAATGTATGACTGTTTCAACTAATCTGTATTGGGTGAACGTAAAGGGATGAGTCTATACATACATGTGTATCTTCAGGAATGCCCAAAGCTCTGCCACAAACTGGGCAGCAAGAGTTTGTATGGTTGGGTTATGTAACTCTCTTCCTAATAAGCACAGATTATCTCTCCGGTTCTGTGCCTTGAATCACGCAGTATTAGAGTTATCGTTGATTATTGCCTGTGAAGTTGAGCATATGGTCCTAAAAGGGTTCTAAATGATTTTGTTTTCTATTTTATTGTTATTCATCTGATACATACAACCAGCCAGCAGAAGGCACTTGATTCTCCTCACCAATCCCTTGTGCGCAATATTCGAAGAATTCAAAGCAGTGCATATTTTAGCTGTCCTTTAGAGATGAATTATTGCTGTTTCTGCTTGATGCAGAAGCTTGGAAACAGATTTCTGCATATGTATGATATTTTGCTTGCAAGAAAGTGTTTAAAACTACAGTTACATGAGATTTAAATCTAAATTATACTCCATTTGTTTCAATCTGAGATGAATTTTTGATTAGCTATCAACAATATATATGAAGTAAATGAGGGAGATACTATGAATTTGGCTTTTTAACCACTTCAAAATAATCTCTTAACTGGAGAAAAAAGTCAAGATTCGGGGTAAGAAATATCGTTCCAAGTGGAGGTGCCCACAACCGTGAAAACATTCTCTGTAAGAGTTCATGAAACTCTCTCAGCTGCTATCCTCACCTTGATTTAGCCTGAGAATTCACTGTTAAAGGTGAAATATTGGCCCTGGAGAAGTTAAGGATGAAGCTGGTACTAATGGAAACATTTTAGTCCACTGTCTGTGTATCCATATGGACAGCTGAGCGACAGAGTTCTGCTTTTGGGCAGACAGTAAGTCAACATACATGGCCTGACCATACCTGATCACTGTCTCACCTGTGTATGTTCATACACATCTGCTGTGCCCCTGGAAGGTTCTGCATCAATATATGGCAGTGAGATTCCCAACCTGCCTTCCCCCCCCGCCTCCTTTAGTCAAATGCAGATAGTGGTTGAGGAAACTGTATGGATAGATCACAAAAAAAGAACTTCTGTCCCTCTGCCTTCACAAGGGAAGTCACTGCAAAACCATTTTTTTTCTTATGTACCGTATTGTGTTATCTTTTCCTCACTGTAATCTCTTTTTCTGTGCCACTTATTAAAAATTCTGACTTTCAAACAGCTACATAAATTTCTTTAAACATCTCCTGACTCAGTAAAAAAGGGAGGAAGGGATTAAATTGAACGTTCAAGCTTCATTCCATCGTCTCACTCACAAAAGTGATCAGATAAACTATGAAATAAATCTCACTGTCCTGTCAGGTCATTTCAATAGGTCTGATATTATTTACGGTCTCATCTGTGTAATCCTCACTCAGAAGTAATCGGAAAGTTCCCTTTCATGCTTCCTTCCAGCCAGCTTGCATGATCTTTAGAAGTGGAAAGTGCAAATGCTTTTACTTAACTCAGATAAGGGATCATGCAATAGGAGCACGTGGTTATTTTCAAATGATCTTAATGTTCAATGAAATCAAAATTTTTGGAGATGATTTGCCCCATTTGAGTTCTGTAGTAACAAAGCTGCTGCATGAGCTTTTCTGGAAAAGGATTCTTAAATTTCCTTTGTAAATGTGATGGTGTAGGGAAAAGAGGTCCGTTGGGGATGTCTGGTTACCATTATGACTTGAGCTGTGAGATCTCAAAAGGCTTGGGGAAGGGGGTATTGGTTTGGATGTTTTTTGCTGTATGGGTAGGGTTTTTTTGAGGGAGAGAGGTAATTCCAGAGCAGCTGATAGTCCAGAGCAGAGCATAAGGCAAAGGAGGAGGGGAGCCTCCAAAATATGTTCTGCTTATTTTTAACCTTCAGTGTTGGTGACTCCTAGCCCAGGTTTGGGCTTTAATCAGAGGCCATTGTTTCATTTTAAATCAAAAGGTGTAGTCCTTGCACCCCAGGGGAAGGTTGCGCCCAAATCAGCTCATACACCCTGCAGCCTGCTTTCCCGTCCCCTGCAGGCATCACATCAGAGGCAGAGCTGGGCAGGGACACAACTCTCAGCTGTAAAGACAGGGGGTTTTAAAAGTAAATGTCTGGCTATAAAGAAAACCTTGGAAAACTATTGGCATATGATCTGTGCCACAGCACATCAGTATACCGAAGAAAGGAGAGGAATTTGCAAACATCATTGCGCTCTGCTCTGAGTGCCCGCTCCTTCCGAGTATGCTTTGAACAGCTCCTGGTGGAAGAAAGTGGTATGGGGTTTATTTTCTTGACAGTCTTTAAATGCTTCTGAGACATGGACTTAGAGAATTGCACTATTACTCCTTAAATTATGCATGCTAAATAGATTATCTGTATTTCTAAATACAAATTTCTGGTTTTTTCAATCTCCCATTACATAACTCAGCATCAGTGAGTTTAATACTACAGCAGCATGAGAAAAATAGTTGTCTTTTAAAATAAGGCTTTGATATAAGTAGTGGTTGGGAAATAGGTATGTACTACTGGACTAGTGAATACTTGTACTTACAGCAGATATTCTTCTCCATGCCTAAGAGAAATTATTATAGGCTGCTGCATCAAAGACTTTCTTTGTTTTTAAATGTAAAGTCTTTCCTGCATATACTTCAAACATTGAATCTCATCATATCTGTTTCATGCAGTTTAGAATAGTTAGGCAGCTTTTCTGCAGGTGTTTACTGATTTTTCTGCTTTTGTTTCAGCTGTCCCAGTTTGATTCTATCTGAAAATCTTCTGGTTTGATGTCATCCCATGCATTGTGTTGCTGTCATATTTCTGACTGGCTGAGATGCGACGGTGCCTAACCCTGTTATGCTCCATAAAGGCAGAAGTTAGAATCCCTCAGTATAATCTTAGCCACTAACTCTTTTCTAAGCCCTTTACAAACGGATACAGTATCATTTGTCATGTATATTACACTCTGACAGATCATGAAAGAGAGATATCTCTCGTACCATCATAATTTAGAGTAAACTGCATTTTGAAGTTATTTTTCTGGACAATAATAGGAAGGAAATGTTGAACACATGGTATTTTGCTTCTGTTTAGTGGATTTGGTAACACACAGATTTATTAGGGCAAGTCTTGGGTGTTAGTTATTTGGTGATACCCTAGTTTGCATCATTCTTTTTTAAACAGCCTAGTTCCCTGCTTTGCCATGTAGTGAGTCAGATTCTGTCACTATTACTCTGGCAGAAGCCCAGAGAATTATGCTGACAAAGATCACGCGTGTACCAAAAAATGCAGACAGGTCCAGGGAGTAGATGGGTGCAGCATACGTGGCTATATGGAAGAGTCTGCCAACTGTTCGCAATTTTTGATGCATGCTAGATACCTTGCCTGCTCAGACATGATGTGTTTCTCACTGGGCACCTCTCTACTTTGGCCAGTCAGGCCACTTACTATAGAAGAGACAGTCCCTTTAATATCAGTGGGACTAAGGTCAAACCTCAGGTTATTGCATCAGGAGTCACAATTTTGTCCTATAAATAAAAAGCTCATTCTTTATTTCAAAACTAAGTGGAAACTTTGAGTATGCCCAGCTGCCACCCCTCATTTAACTTCTCCCATTTACTTCACAGTGACTGTTAATTACATAGTTTCTGTTCTCTTCTCTGGCATCTATTTTCCAGTGTTTTGCATGAAAGTGGTAGATAATATGGTATGTGTGTCTCCTTGGAGATCTGGCACTTCAGAGAGCAGAGTTGTAAAGGGATTTGGTGGTAATCCATAGTATTTTGAATAGTTTATGACATTGGTAAAAATAGTTGTTATGCTTTCATAGAAAATTGCTCCAGGTTTCATGCAAGTGTTGAAATTCTAATAGTCCTTTGCAAACTCTAAGGAATTGTTTTGGGGGAGGGAACAATTGCTTCATGGTTCTGATTATTTTCTTTTTTTTTATGCTAAATGCATTTTAAGATCACAGAGTAGCATTGATGGTATTGGTGTTAGTGAGATGAAGCCGCTCTGAAAAAACGAGCTCCAATTTCAGTCAGTTGCAAAACACCTGCAGCTCAGCCGTTGCTCCAGGTAGCAAAAGATCGCATCCTAACGTGGTGGTTTCTTTCACTTGGACCCACTTTTGATGCCTGTAAGAAGATGAGGAAACCTTTGGACCCATATTCATAGCATTTCATTGGAACTAGGTCATAACCACTCCACCTCGCCTGTGCCGTTGCTGCCGAGGGAAGTGTGGTAGAGCTGAGATTGCTGCTAAGGACCTGGGCCCAGATCTCTGACTTGGTACAGCCTGATCCACAGACGGTGAAATTCCTTGGGGAGGGAGGATGATAGCTTTCTCAAACTGCCTTTGAATCATCTGCATTGTCTGACAAAGACTTCTTGGAAAAGGCACAAAAAGACTATGTGAATTTAGAAGTGCAGCCAACTCACGGGATAATTATGCCTGTGTCTTAGCTGCCATATTTTATTAGCCTGAAGGAACAAAGGAGACTGACGGATGCTGAATGACTTTCAAGGAATCAACTATATCAACCATTAGCTACTGACGACATTGATGTTCCAGCGAGCTGATGTGACAAGTAACAAAAAGTTTTGGCTATAATGAGGAAAGACAAAGGCAAACT
Source organism: Anarhynchus alexandrinus (assembly GCA_008711295.1). NCBI lineage: Eukaryota > Metazoa > Chordata > Aves > Charadriiformes > Charadriidae > Anarhynchus > Anarhynchus alexandrinus. Next base: position 320,054 of record VUYV01000267.1, read on the forward strand.
ACTGATGTGTCACTTTGATCCCATTTTAACAAGGTGCAAAATGCTTGCAGATTGGACACATTGTAGTGTCTTTAAGTATTTATCTTAATGTGAAATTTATGGAAGTCATCAGTACCATTAGTTGAGAAAGCTAGAGATTGCTGTTTGATTTAATCCAGAAAGAGATTTTGATGTTTTAGGTATTTGAGAAGTATATTCAAATTGAGAAAGGCTAAATCCTGACCTTCCTTATAATGAGGGGCTGAGAGAAAGATGTTCTTTTCCTATGTACTCTGCCATGCCATCACCCCCGCGCAAAGCCTACAAGTTAAAGTAGCATCCTACACCCAAGAAGTCTGGCTACTCGAAACCATGAAAACATATATGTGTGTGTGTGTGTGACTAAGAGGAAGTGCTACTCTTCAAATAACATGAGGCATTGTGGAGCATATAACCACCCCTAGCCTTCATGAGCCATTCTTCTCTTGTAAAACCTCTGCCTTCTCCATAGGAGGGATCCTCCTGCTTCCGTGCTTCTCATGGCCTTGTGGAGTGAGCAGGTTTTGGCTTTGTTTTTCTAGTAATGGCTGTAGCTAGCACATCAAAGACCTAGGATCCAACGTCCCAACTTATGAAGACATTAGTGGAAATTTATGGGATCTTTTCAGTGTGTGTGGGGTGAGCTCTGGGGCATTGGATCTGCGGCAGATTGTGAGAACTAATGACCTGAGTTTAGAGACTGCCTTAGCCACAGCAGATGCTTGAGGAGGTGTATTGCAACCAGAATGGGTATTACTGATTTTTTTTTTAAATCCTGGACATAACCACCACATTAAAATGTGTTCAGGATAATTAGAAATATTAATACACTACAGAAAACTGGCATCATATTCCTCTGCATTCTTTGTACCAAAATAGATTCCCTTCAACATTAAAGTGGTAATCTCTGAGGTATTTGTTACTTCCAGAGAATTAATGATCATTTAGTCAGCTAACAGCCCAAGGCAAAGCAGTAGGGTTTAACGTTGTGCCAAGTGGTAGCTTCTTGTAGGAATGACTGCTTTCAAAGAATTAGCATTATGCAAAATGCTTTCAGAATGTGCCAGTCAGCTCAGTGGTTTACAGCACTAATAGTCTGCTTGTTTTTCAAATCATTTACCCTAGTGATATAGATGCTGCTAGTTAGATTTACAAATCTAATCACTGCTTACGAATGAACCAATAATTATCTGACCAGTAATATGTGAGCTTGCACTCTCTCAAAAAAACCCCAGAGATGTGGATGGTTGATGTTGGAAAGCATGCCTGAGGACTGAGTCCTGTACATAAACTGAGCTTCTGGGTAGATTTTTCAGTAAGCTGATCTAACTTGAGATCCACTGAAATCAGTATTTCTGCTTTCACATTGAGCAGCAGAAGTTCCTCTTCTTCATCTCTTGTACTTTGTGGGTAGTGCCAGGACTGTTACAGAAAATGTTGGTGTACTTTACTCATACAGAACTTTTAAAGCTTAAGAACACTTAGAAATCCCATTTGGAAACACCTCCATGCCATTATTTCCATATATTGCAACATCACTGGGAACGCTATAGCTGAAGAATATCATCAGACCTTGAAAGTTTAAGACAAAGACACTGTTCAGAAATACTGAGGCTGCCTGATCTAGAGCCTTAATTTCTGCTCACAGAACACGAGCTCAGTTATGTTCACATGAATACAGTGTTATATCACTTATTATCTGCCTTTATCTGAAAACTGCAAATGGAATATAGCTTGTGCTGTCAGGTAACAGTCCAAAACATGGCTTACCCACCTCAGAACTATTTATTTGTGTGTGCTAAGACCCAGCTCTACATCACTTCTACAATCCAGGTTCAGATTTTGTTAATGGAAATGACAATCACTTTGTAGTTTTCTCTCATGTTCTATGGCTTGGGTTTGTTGTGGGTTTTTTTTTCTGGTATCCGCAAATGTGGTATGGACAGTTGGTGTAAAATGGATGTTATCAACACGTTGGCACCAATAGTGAAGAAGGCTATACATTCATAGCTGTCTGATTTAAAGTCCACATTTGGCATTTGCAAACCAGGACAAATTCATTACTTTAAATTTGTTAAACTTGTTTACGATCTATGAGGGCAGCACCACCAGTTTTATGGAACATGGCTCATTTACTCTGCTCTCAGCCTTGGGACCAAGAGTGTATCCTGGCTCATTTGACAGAACAAGGACTGTCCAACATGACCTGACAAAGTGATGAATATCGTCCCAGCCCCCTGCCCCAGAGCTGGAATAAGTCCTCGACTTTTTCTTTCACATGTGAAGGAACAACATGAAATCTTATGCTTTTGTTACTAGTTCTTTCTGACTACAGCATATCTGGCATGCTCTTTGTGGGTGTTCACCTTCACTAAATGGTGCTAAAAAGTGGTAGTAGACTTCCTGCTTTATAAGCAGTGCTCATATTGTTGTCTTATTAAGATTGCTGGACGCTCTCCACTATAAAACACTGTTTTCATTTGTCTTCATTTAATTTGAGTAAAATGTAACCTTTGAACTCAAATTTCCCATTCTGGGGGAGTGTGCCCTAGACAAACAATTAATTTAAATTCAAGCAACTCAGATGTATCTGGGAGCAAAGGAAAAGAAAACATTTTGTTGAATTCGGGTTTTGTGCACAAAAACTTGCTAGTTTGGAAAGTTAACATGGATTTCCAGAATGTATCATTTGGCATTCCCTAGAAAATCTGTTCAATTTGACCAGATTATAAGCCTTGACCGTGCAGATGAACATCCAGCCTCTCACAGGTGTTATGTTTGCTGTCATTATTGGGGGTTCGCCTACATGGACAAACACAGTTGGATCCAACCTCTCTGCTCCAGCTGGCCAGGCAGAGACCGGCTGCGGTCTGGGGCACAGACAGCTCTGCTACTCCCATCCAGAGGTGACCTGTAGAGGAGAACAGGTTTAAACTTTTGCATTCGCTCTGTCTGTAGAAAAGTACTTCATCCTAGTATTTGACCTGTGAAGAGGATAGAAAACAGCTAGTGCCAGTCGTGATTTCTCTCACCAGTGCATCTGTTGTCTTGGAGTCAAATCAAGATGCCTCTTAAAAAGACCCGATGATCCCAGATAAGGACAAACCTGGGGATGTTGCCTTCTTTGTCAATGGGAATTTGACAAATCCCAGTAGTCTCTGATATTTCTGTAGTGCTAAAAAAGTATGTGGAGGGTTCCCACTGGCCATGTAAAGAAAATTTTCATGTTGAGGAAATGGGCTTGTCTTCGTTAAGGGAGAGAGAAATCATCTTAAAAATAGCCTTGAAGTGGAAATGGGCCAAAAGCCAAAAACTGTTTAAAAGCTGGATTGAGGGCAGACAGCCTTGTATTTACTTGAACAAATTCCACAGCTACACAGTAGTTGTTAATCCTGAGCTGGATTATCTGTTTTTTCAAAAGCACTCCTTTGTGGCTGCTGCTCACAGTTGCATCGTGAACCTGGCTGTGCTCCACTGCGGGTATCGCAGCGCCACAGGCTCGGCCGGTTTAGGAACACCTCCCAGTGCGGGAAGGAGACTGTCTGGCAGTGTGGAGCGGAGCGGTCTGTTTTCCCTTCCTGGTAAACACCAATCATTATCCTGGGTCAGAGTTGCCTGTAAACTTCAGGATGGTATTTGCTATGCAGTTACACTTCCTCCAGGTTTTTAAACGGAAATCAGTTCCACAGTAGTTAAATATCATTCAGTGGTTTGCATTGGAAATTTCTTTTATTGCTGCGGCAAGAGCTGATGTCTTCATTGTGTTACTAATCTTAGATATTTCCTGCGTACAAATGCATCATTTAATTTGAATGTCTAAGGCTTCATGTAGAGCCAGTAAAATTTTAAATGGCATCAATCTTTCTTGCATTTTTACCTTTTAAATATTAGTTGAATCCCATGTCAGCAATTTGTTTCTCATCTTTTTGTTTTGAAGTCAGATAATAATCACCTTTGGGTTTTGTCTTTTGAAAGTGGGTACTTTTCATTTGAACAAAGCTGGGACATCTTGAAAAGACTGTTTATTATCACAACAAACCTATTATGCAGTGATACAGAGTCCTGCCTCCATTGTTGAAAGGAATAACAATAACAGCATGAAGCAGCTCAGCAAAAAGAGAAATGGAATTAAAAAAGTAAATAGCTGTCGACATCCAGGAGCTGATTCAGCTCGCGTATCAGAAGTCAGCGATAGTACACTACTCGGCAGGAATTGGTTTTAGCAAATGATAGTAAAAGGAAAGACAGGACTTGTGGAGTGGAAAAAAAAATCAGACAGACTGTTATCAGAGAACTCACACGCTGAGAGGGATGGGATTTTCAACACAAATCCAATTGCTGTAGAAGTACAAATTTCCCTGATTTTTCAATGGAAACCAGAGTCTTCAGATTGCATAGGTGCTTTTTGAAAATGCTCTTATAAGACATTTACATGGGACACAATAGCATCTTCCCTGCAAACTGTATCGTGTTGGTCTCTATGTTATCCTGTTCTGACTTTGGGATTCCCCACCCCCACCACCCTGCCTGAGTAAGGAGACTTGGTTTTCAGTTTTCTTCTACCAGGTCTGCTGCAATTTAATAACGTAAGGAAAGGTCTTAGAAAATGTTCTTTGGTCTTACTTAGACATGCAGATTTGTCGTACAAACTGCATTTCACTGATGCTAAATAAATTTACATTTATTAAACAGGGGGGAGACACTTTGACTTTTCTACTAATTTGTTTTTACAAGTTTAAGGTTCCTTTATTGCAAAATAGGTATGTTGCTAATCCAAACACAGCTGAAATATATATTATAGTAGTATTACTGCTGTGCATACCCCAGTGTACAAGTGGTGAGACAGTAGCGAACATGGCCTAACACTTTTGGTGACTCACTCAAAGGCTGTTAAAATCATAAGATCGTTCTTTTGACCTCAGTGGGTTTTGGAACTGGCCTCTTTGAAAGGTTAATGGTAAAGCCCTATTTATTTAGGCCCCCATGCTTCACTGGAAACACTGAGTTGCCCTATATGATTTCAGCAGCACTGCTTGCTGAGCATAAATTAAGCACACCTTGTGCAAATGAGCTGTCTGGCAGTCTGGTTAGCAGATGCTTTTTGTAGGACCTTATTAGTTCAACTAGGCGTGCATGGGGGATGGTGAGCTGCAAGGAAACGTAGGTGCAGAGAGGAAAGAATGGGTCAAGATTAGTTTTCCTCAGTAAGCTTTTGCAAGTTGTTAATGGAAAGCCCAAACTGTGCTGTTTTCAAGGTTCTGCCTGCTCCCCCGCTAATCTAAAAATTGGTCTTCCCTAGGAGTGCCGTAGAAGTGAGATTCAGAGTGAGATGCAGAACAACTCAACAGAGCGAGAGGTCTGGTCTCATCTCTGCTCCGCCCAACCGAAATGGGGCTCTGGGACTGCAGCACCACAAGGCAGTCTCTTGTGTTGTACTTCACCATACAGAAGTATGCGGAATACCATAACTGCGGTCACCATGCAGAGCAGAGTTCTCTCAGCTCTGCGATAGCACCGAACAGTCTGGCAGAGCCATACAAACACCACCTAGAGAAGAAAGGCTGAATTTGGGAAGTAGAATTAGCTGAGATATTGAACCATGTGGTGACAGCTGTGCTGCATTCAGTTCCGCTCTATCCACATAGTGCCTCACAGCTCTCTGTATACTACTGCATTGCACAGAGTACGCATCCCCCCCGTGCACCCAAAATGTTTGCAAGTCAAGACCTTTTTGAATTTTTTGCTACAGATAATCTCTGTGGTGGAGAGCTACAGTTTAGTTCTGGTAGTAAATTGATTTGGGTTTGGTTTAAATGTTGAAAAATATTTGGAGCAAACCTTTTTTTTTCATTCCTCAGCAGACAACTTTTAGTGAGACCTAAGAAATCTTCTAATTAAGATATTTGTGCATGTGTATCTAGATTTGTACAGTGATGACATCTGCTATTGCCTAATCAGCTTCTAAAGAATAATAACAATAATAATGGAAAATGGATTTAGGAAATCTGTACTTTAATTATAAGTGTCAAGTTTTGTCATAGTACTTTCACTCACTGGCTGCAAGTTTTCTCTTTGTTCTTACGACAAAATTAATCATAACCTGGGGCAGAATTATACTTTACATTTGCTTCACTTGGCTCAGAGCTATTGACTCATGAAGCACTTTCATTCTTCTCATAATCAAACTTATTTTTTACTAAGATTCATAAGCCTTCCCTTTGGAACCTACATGCTGCTGTTCACCCACAGTCTCAGCCGCATTATAAAACTCAGGGAAAAACCTAGTGTAAAGCTTTTGAATAGATATATGCATTTTCCTTCTGGAGGAAGAATTATGTTACTAGTTTTTTTAAAAAGGGTATTTCTGTGTAAAAGCAGTATTCTTAATATTTAAGTGTTCTACAGTGGAATGGGACCTCTAAGCGCTACCTTGGTGCAAATAACTATTTCAGTGCTTCCAGTGTCCTGAAAGACTCATTTGGGACTGGGATGCCAGTGTGCAGGGTACGGCACACACACATGGATGAGGGCAGAGAAACTGCTGCCCTCTCCATTTTATAGGAGAGGCACAGAATTTTTTGATACAAGGTATAATTGGGCTCTGCATCTGTTCTTCCCAAGCTCCTACCCTTCGGAACAAGGCCTCCCCAGTTCTTGATATTACTGTGCAATGTTGCCTCCTCTATACAGGAGGAAGTTGGGTTTAAAAGCCTGGGTTTTAAAAATAGTTTCTGGGCGGGCCTGACACTGGTGTCACCTAGCTTGTTTGTCCCCAGGCACTAAATCTGTGCAGCGGGCAAAAATAAATAAATAATCTGAGTCTTTCTGAACTATAAATGTAACCAGCAAATAGATAAGAGTTCAGTGTCCTATAATAGGATGTCTTTTCGCTGACTAGCAGAAAGGGAGTGACTCAGCCTGACTGTGTACACACACTGAAATAGACTTTTCAAGTTTGGAGACAAAGGCCTTTACATGCATTTATAAAATTGCCTTTAAAGTGCTTGTGAATGAGTTAATCACACAGCCATCTGATTAGACATGAACAACCTCCCTATTTTTTGTGCGATTAGGTCATCTCAAGAGAATCGTGAAGCAAAATAGACTTGGATGTGTCATCTGAGGGTGACTAATAAAATGTAGTTGAAAACAGTGCAATTAGGAAAAGAGTGCAAGTAGGAAATTTTCAAGTCACTTTCACAACTCTTTGTCCTTCACCTGCCCCACCAAAGCCTGCTCTTGTGGAAGTTGATGGAGGAAGCTCCCCTTGGCTTGCACAGGTCTGGACTAGGTCTCTGCTTTCTCCTTGCTCCTCTTCATACCCCCCTTGGGGCTGTCTCTACCTCTGCAGTAGCATTTTGAGTGTCTGAGCCTCGCATAGTCTCTCCACTTTCACTTTCCCATGAACAGGCTGAAGTGGGAACTGCTGCAGTAGGGATTTGGGAGAGATCAGATGTCACTCAAAATCAGAGCTGTAGGACTCTGAAAAACAACAGAAATGGCACAACTACCACTGTCATAAATGTGTGTCTCAGTAGCATGAGTGAGCGCAGAGCTGTACCCTTTCCATACCCTTGCAGTTCTCCAGAGTGGTTTTGTGCCCACTCTTCAACAGCAACTCCAGTCCTGGCTTGATCTTCCTTCCGCACAGCTCAGCCTCTGCACACCAACTCCTCCAAGTGCCCCATTCTCCTGCCACATTGTCATTCCCCAGCATGTCTGCAGACTCCCAGCTCCCTTCTCTCTTGAAGTTTCAAGGTGAAGTGAAAAGCAGCCAGTGGTCAGCTTGCTGGGAGGTTGCTTCATCAGATTGCCTGGGCTTTGCCACTGTCGTGTTAGTCACAGGCTGGTGCCTGGCACTATTGGATCTCTTTGCCCTGTCCTCCTGATACCTTGTCACCATTTAAAGGGCGAGGACATGGAGAACACAGCAAACAGGCAAAGTAAGCTCTCAGAGCCGAGGCGCATGTACGTAGAAGGCACTTTACATGTTGTAAAGTACAATAGAAGAGGTTCTGAACCTTCTTTATTGCAGGCTTTCATCTTATGCTAAATCCCAACACTATGAAGCTTTTGGTAAGCTATCATCATTGCCTAGATATTTGTAACCTACTAAATGGGCTTTCAATTACAAGCTCAGAGAGCGATAGACAGACATCAAGAGAAACATGATCTTTATAGTTTTCCTGCAGCTTTAATTGTGAGTGGCACCTAATCTCTATCAATCAGCTGTCACATGCAACGCTGGGAAAGGAAAAAGCCTACAGACAGCTGAGAATTAAAAAGAAACATGCAACTCACTTGATTACTAGGGTACACCAGTCTTTGAGGTGTCTTTCTCTTTGCAGTCCTAAGAACCTTGTTTTACAGCTGTCAGCTTTAAAGAATGAATGTCATCTTTCCTGAGCCTCTTTTTCTAGTGGTGGCAGTTGTCTGGGGAGATAAAAACTATACAGACTGACATAATTGCTGATATGAAGAGGCTTTAGATGGCTCTGTCACCACTGCTGTAATAGAATGAAGAGGTACTGAGTCCAAGATCTCTTGTAGCAGGTTTCTAATATGTAAAAAAGCTGCCCAGAGTCAGAGGTGTGCTAAGAATTTTGATGGTTAAAAAGATGTTGGTGGAGGAAGAGGTGAAGAAGTGACTGATTGGTTGCTACATTAAAATATGTTTTCGTCTAGTGGAAGCCCTAAACTAGGTCTGATTATTCTGAAAAGTATCCTTTACTGTTATGGAGTAGCTTATCAGTTCTCTGTTGTTCTAATGTGAAAATACTGGGTACTTTTACTCCTGGGCCCTTGCAAATAAAAGTTGCATCTCCGCTAGAAGAATTTGCCATTATATCCTGTTGGCGGGGAAGGACCTCGCTGGCTGTAACCACAAAAGACTGATAACAGTCACAAACTACGCCCAGGGCAGAGCCCCTCACTCAGTTCAGCTCAGGCTCCCAGAAGACAGGACAGCGTGGAGCTAGTGGAGCATCCTTTGTCTCTACTGTCTAGTACAGAATCAGAGGGGAAGGCAACTGGCACCTCATTTCTGGTTTTGGAAGACCTTCACATATCACGCCAGATGCTTAACCCAGTATTAGTCATCCTTCTGACACAGTTCATATTTTGGCGATAAGAACATAGGCAATCCCAAATGAGTATGCATTGATATATGAAAACATCATGAAATTGTTATTTTGCGAAAATGTTGTAAACACCCATGCCCTCAAATTAACAGTTTGACCTCCTTTGGGATTGCATGTGTGACCTGACTTCCCTCCTGTTTTATATGTTCATTCTAATGTATCCAGAGGGACTCCCTGACACTTAGAGTCAGGAAAGAACTTCGCCATTCAGCAAAGGTTGTTAGCACATGTTTAACTTCTCTCCTCAAACAGGTTTAAAATCAGGCACTCTCAGCTGCTTGAATTGAAAGGACTAAGTGGGTGCCTGGTGTTTTACTCAGTGTTGGGATGTGTTAGCCACATGGTGTTTGGCAATATACATTAGTGATTTAGACATCTGTGGGAAAAATCAATGGAACACCAAGTACTAATTCACTCAGATACTTTAACAAATGTACTCTGGAGTTGTTCAATATGCTCTGCTTTGTTATGATGAATCTTAGAATTAGGCTGGCCCAAACCTCTATAAGTATTATTAATAGCAGTGCATTAATATTGTGTACTGGGATGTGTGTAATCAGGTGTTGCTTAATTTAAATTCATGTTAATGTAAATGAATTGCTACCGTGCTGGCTGGTGGCACTGCATAATTCCAGTTTGTCCATGTAGTGCGTCACTGTTTTGCAAATTAGGGATTCTGGGAGCTTGAGCTTTGATGCTGCTAAAATTTATCTCAAAAGCGTTGAGATGCGCTGTAGTTAAATGAATAAGGAGACTAAGGAGGAAAAAAAATCCTTCCTGGCTTTTTCTTCTTTTCTAATGTATTTTCTACTTTTCAGAAGTCAGATTTAAGTTCTTACTTTACAAAAGGTGACTATGAATTCTTATTCTTGCCAGGAATGTGAAAGTAATGGGTTCAGGTCTAAAACATTTGTTCTCTTGTCAAGAGCAGCTCCTCTGAAATCATTCCCCCTAGAGAAAAATATGAGTAATCTTAAAGAAGAAATCTGTAGGTGGAAGAGAGCTGCTAAATAAGTAGTCCTAAGAAAGAGAAACGGTGAGCTGCAGCCTTCAACAGCTAGAAAAAAATATTTCTTATATAGACACTGGCTATGGTTTGCTATTCAAAAGGCTGGAAGGAGAAGGGAGCTAAGGCTATACAAAAGTCATTTCCTCAGAGATAGAGATTGAGGGATGTAGCCTGTTGCCAGAGTTTAAGGGAGAACTGAAAATCTCATGTTTGATTCAGAAGTTGCTGAAAAGAAGAAAAAGAATAGCTTTGGATGTACGGTCTTTTTGAGAACTCGTTTGTTAACATCCTGCTGTTCTTGGGAAACAAGGCACCGACCCCTTCTGGGGATAAGAAAAAGCAGGAAGTGACCTGATGACAGACTATGGCGGGCTTGATCTGATCCTAATGGCAGCTAAAATAAACCCTTTCCCTGCTTTAACGTGGTGCAGGACCACATCCTGTAGCCAGAGTGGTTAGTTGTTCTGCGTTTGCTTCCCTCTGCTAGAGTGGAACTCGAATCCAATTTAAATTAATTATTCTGTTGGGCCAGGTTATGCTCTTCTGATGCCTTCGTGTGTGCTCCAGGTCAGAGCGTGCTGGAGAATTGCGTGCTGTGCTTATGTGAACAGGGCTGGTGAGGTAAAGTCAGTGGCTGAGCACCAGTAGTACTTCCCCTGCAACAGGCTTCAGGAACAGGAATTCAGGTGCTATTTGTGATCTTCTGCATAAATGTGGTGCCTTAGCAGAGGGCAGAGCCCTGGGTAATTCCGCTATGTAATTAGAGGTGGTTCAAAAGTGCCTCAGTCCACTAATGACAAACCCTGTAATTGCTGAATTCATCTTCCTGAGCGACCAGTAGGGCAGTTTGAGATGGCGCATTACGAGTAACCCAAAAAGACCAGGCTGCGAGAAAAAAAACAACTTGCAAAATGCCACAGACAATAAAACCGTTATTTCAGAAGCAAAAAGGGGTTGGGAGTTGATGTGTTCACTTGGAAAGTAAGCCAGTGAGGATTTGCATGTTCTAATAAAAGTAAATAAAAAATAGCAGAACATTTAAAAGGAGCTTATTTCTACAATAATGTAAAATGTTAAGCACAGATTTACAAGCATAAATAAGAACTCAAGTCACAAAATGGGTAGAGACATTATACCAGCAACATTAAATAGATGAAATAGCAGCAGTCAATCTAATAAATAGTTTTCCTTTGCTACCTCTGAAGCCAAAGAAATTATACTGCTTTAGGGACGTGTTTGAAAAGAAGTCAGAGAGATATCTGCTCTGCCTTCCTGCCACTGCCAAAATGGACCATCTGAGGTCACAGCACTGAAGCACTTTTCACTATTGCCCTGGCCATTGCACGCATCACAAAATTCAGCTTTTAAAGGGCAGTGAAAATGATGAGGAAAATATGATGGCAGTGACCAGGGAGTTTAATTCTTGTCTTGCTGAAATCAATGGCTGTTTGAATTGTAGTCACTAAATTTATCTGCCTACTCCAGGAATTTCTGAAACTCACTTTCTTTAGTCCAACTCCTTTTTAACCATGTGGGTGCTGGTTTGCCACCCGAATTTCTCCAGAGGAAAAATAACATCCCGTCATTGCTTGGGAGTAGTGGAAGTGCTGGTGATTTTGTAGCTGTTCAGAGACATCTGTTCTTTTATCTACTCTCTCTGTGAGTTGGTGCCAGTGAAACAGTCCAGGTCAAATCCTGTTGTTCTGTTCTAGTGAAACCAGCTCGGAATGCTAGTTCTGATTATCACCTATTTTCAAAACCAATCCTTTTTTTTTCCCTTCCCCTTCCCCTCCCCCACCCCAAGTACCAGGCACTGATAATTTCCAGTTACCCAGAAATTGCACAGTTGTGTGGGTTTGCAGGGAGAGCATACAGAGCTGAGGAGGGACTGCGAGCAGACTGCTGGTGCTGTGTGTGATGCTTTAGGCAACCTGTTAGCTCTTTGCTGTAGTGTCAGAGTCAGTAAAACTTGAAATTCTAGGGCTCAGTTTGGCAAAGGTTGTGCTGAAGTCCATTGCTAAATACTTGAGCATATGATTATATCCTCTGGTAGGCATCAAATCCGGGGCTTCTTTCTGTTGCTACCTGCGCATTTCTGCTTTGCCAAATAGAGATGGAGAGCTAATTTGAGGCCTTAAATACAAAACATGGTCGTGTCCAGCCAGGGCTTTGAGACACCATAAGGATTTCACCTACAGCTACTAATCCTTCAGCGGGCTGTAACAGTTGAGGTCTGGGTGGGGACGGAGACACGTGTGCACCCACAAGGGAGGGACTTCCTGCAGAAGAGTCTGGCCTTGCAATCCCGTGTTAACTTTGTGGAAACAAAAGCTCTTTCTGATACAATCAGCAGACAAACCCACAGGTTTTCAGGGCTGCAACCTTCCCCTGATACAAGAGGAGCATCCGCTGCTTGTGGTTTAACCCCCAAAAGATGGAGTAGCTCTTTTCTTGTTGCAGTTTCCCTAATGATTATGTGTTTTCCATTTCCAAATCCTACCATTATGTTACACCGGAGGCTAGACTGGATGATGATGGTGATGGCTAGCTACAGCACTTAAAAAGCTACTAATTCATTTCATGAACTGCAGACTAACCTCTTGTTTGGAAACCCATTTGTATAAAAATAAACTTGGCTTGTTTTTAATACAATTTCACTAGAAACCTGTCTTTTTCAATACATAGCTTTCCAAAACCTCATGCGCTAAGGTTTTCTTTGTCAGAGAGAGTCTGCAGGTGCCTATAGTACCTTGTATTAAAGGAGTACCCCTCCACTTAGAGTGCTAGGTCATGTTTGCTGTAGCCTGCTCTTCATCTTCACTGATCATCATTCAACAGTTAAATAAACTATAGCTTGTGCTTCTGTAACAAAAGTCAAATTCTGCTCTGCTTGAGAAGAGAGGAAAAAAAGGTAAATTAGTACAGAGTGCCATCACTCTGGTCCTTGTCAACTGATTCAGTTGTCCCAGTAGTTAGTTAGTGAGGACCAGGATCACAAGTTTACAATTCAGGAGCTGTGTGGGGTAGAGGAATTCTTCAGTGCCACTCTCAGGTGCTACAATGACAAGTGTGTTGGGAGACACCAAACCCTGTCAGGTCCTATGGTGGTGTCCTCAGTGACACCGTTCCTATGCACATAAGGTGTGAGGGATTTCCACCTGGCACATGCTGCTGACCTGCCAGAGCCCATGCATCACTGAAATGCAGTTTGGGGAGTTGGCATGGGACATGTTAAGCTTCATTCAGGCACTTCACCATGGGGAATGTAAGCACTCCTCAGGAATTTCATGGTGAAACACATGCTGCAGTAATCCTGGGATGGGGAAGCACGCCATACCGCTGTTACTGCAGTGACTCTGCTTACCAGCAGTTGATACGGGCATGGTCGACAGAGAAATGTCTAAGGTATGTTTGAGCACCTCCTCTCTTCAGGTTTTATACGTAATAATAAGGCAAAATGAGTAAGCAAACTCTCAGCTTTTTTTACAGATCTCGCATACCAGCTTGTTACAATTCTTTTTATCTTTTTTTTTCTCAAATGGCGCTAATTCAAGTGAAAGCAGCTAACAAGCCTTTGGAGACATGACCAGAGCTGGAACATTAGAACATGTGTTGCAGAGACAATGCTGTTTCATTTAATTTCTTTTCTCTTTTTACAGTGCCTCATTTAAAAATGAGTGGATGTTTCCTATTTCAAGGCCTGTTCCAAAATTTGCCTGAATTTTTCACTCATATAAAATCACCTTTAAGTCCATAAGAGCTTCATTTGAGAAAGTAAAATTGTTGAAGAGAGGTAATTTAGGGACATTCCTAATGATTTACAAAAGCAACATGGATACGAGTTAAACAGGTTCCCAACACAGTGAGGTGCTACCTAATATATATGCAGCCGCAAGTCTTTCTTTTTGGATCTTTTATAGCGTTTGTCACAGGCAGGGTAAGCAAGTAACCTGAAGTACTGAAGCAGGTTTTCCCAATAGAATTTGTTGAGATTTTAGGCTTGGGATTTCCTTCTTTCTACAGTGGCATGCTGTAGATTTTGTCCACACTTGGCAGAATTGTGTTTGTTGCTGATTGACAATGGACCCAGTCTCTAGTAGTATTATAAGTCTTCTGCTGTGCTAGAAGGGAGTCGAACAGCTTTGGGAAGCCCCTTACGGGCTCCTAAGCGGAACTAGATCCTATTTGGAGAAGAGCATGAAATTGTCAATGAGATATTGTGGGAAATATCGCCAAGGAGGAACTAATAATACTAAATGAGTTGTCCTTCACCACACAACATTAAAAGTTTACTAATATAACCTGTACCCTCAGCAGGAGTGATTGCAGACCATTTTCATGTCTGGTTATTGTGAAGGGTGTTGCTCCCTGTCAGCAACAAATTTGTCCCCATCACTGCATTGCGGTGTTTGATGATTGAAGGAAACTATTACATCTCTTTGGCCATTGCAAAAGGTCTGTGTATATGGATAAATTTATTTACTTTAAGTTCAGAAGAAACTGGAAGATGATTGTATTTGATCCCCTGTATGTGAGCTTACCTGGTACTCTCAGACTGAGCCCAAGAACTTGTGTCTGTGCAATGCTTAGTCTCCAAAGGCATCCTTCAACTGAAAAGCAAAGAAATGGAGAACTCACTATATTGCTGGGCTCAGCATTCAAAAGTAATGCCTTGTTTCCCAAATGAATTTGTCAGGCTTCGGTTCCCAGCCATTAGTTCTTCTTGTGTAATTTCCCTGCTAGACAAGAGAGACACTGAGTACCCAGTGTTTGTTTTCTCCCTGGCGAAGTGCTTACACTGTATAAACTAGTCACTTGTCAATCTTCTTTTTTATAAACTAAATGTATTGAGATTTCTGTAGTCTCACTAGATGGATTTTTCTCCAGTACTCAAGTTTTTGGGGCTGATATAGATTGTCTGCATTTTTTTCTAAGACAAGACATGAACACGCTGTGTGCTTACACAAGGTCTCACAAGTCCTGTATACACTCCCCTACTTCTTCTTCTTGCCCTTCAGTATTCAAATTTAAGGGATAAATTAGCATTTTCATACAGCTAAGATAATACTGGGAGCTGGTGTGTATGCGTAGATATCTGTGTATAATTCCTCACAATAATGCAGATCCTTTCTGAATTTGCAGAAGCGTCCCCCTTCCTGCAAGTAGATTTGTGTTTCTTGTTTCTAAAGGCCTTGCATTTGGCTAAATTAAAATGTACTTAATTTGACTTGGCATGGCTTGCCAATGATCACCGTCATTTTCACTGGCTGGTCCTCCTCACGATGTATGACTGAGCCACAATTTGTCACCCGCAAATACATCAGCAAGTGATCTTGTCTTTGCTTCCAGGTCATTGATGAAAACATAGAGCAGCATGAGTAGTCATCTTTGCAACCCCTCCTGTGGAGCACGCACTCTTAAGGCTCAGTCTTTGCTGACAAAGCATTTGTGCCCATCATTGACATCCCCTTGCCCTATGATTTGTACAACTCTGTCTGCATGTGTTAAACCAGTCAAGACTTCTTCCGTATTCAAAGTTTTGCTATTAGCTTTTGCATTTTACTGAAAGAGAGGAGATAGTCAAAGTCCTGATCTTCAGAGACTCATGAGTTTGTGGCACAGGCTCTCCACAGTGATGTGAATAGACAGACGTGTCTTGTGGTTTTTGAAGACTCCTCGTATTCCTGTTGCAGGAGGGTAAGTGAATAACGGACAAAGCAAAGCAGCTCACCAAACCTGCCAAAGCATAACTGCTCATCTGGCAGAAGTTACAGAATTTAGGAGTTTTTTTTTCACAGCTGGACTGTTAATCTCATTATTATATTCACTTGTCAGAGCATGTTAATATAACAAAAGCAAAAATGTTCCTAGATACATGCTACTGAGTATTTATAATGAAGAATTAAGTGTGACTTTCAAAGCATGAATAAGATACGATGCTAAGTCATGGTGATCTTTAAGGAATGGTTTGCTACCCTTTATGTGTTTTGAGAATCCACCTAAACATAAACCAAATAAAAGTCAGTTAGAAATCAATTGATTAATGAGAACATATTATATTTTTCTCTAAACTCTCCATTTTTATTGGTATAGTAATTCTTTTTGTTAGTGATATTCATTAAGGACTGAAACAGAGTGGGAACTCCACACGTACACAGCATAAGTTGAAAATTTGGTCAAGGGAACTATGCAGGCAGGAAGAAGAAATTAAGAGATTAAACACTTGGTTGGTTAAGGCCATGCTGAGTTTCTGTGCCATATCCCTGCAGATTTAAGCCCTGAAGTCAGTAAAAGGTTTGCAGCTACGTTCTGTAAGTGCTTAAACTTTTACTTAGTTAGCACACAAAGGCCTCACTCATCCATACGATCATTTATTTTTCTCCATAAATATTCTGTTTTAAATCTTTTTAGATAGCAAGAGCCAGGTGTTTAACAACTTCTAAAGCCATCAATAAAACAAAATACCCAAACGTACGCAGGTTCACTGGAGACTAATTTGTTGTAGTCAGTGAATATAGTCCTTGAAAATGACATTCTCTTTGCTTCTAGCTTAGTAACAGCAGGCCAAATCTTGTCTGCTTTATTGATTTCAATGGGACTGCTGGTATGAATAAGCAAGAAGGCTTTGACAGAGTACATTTGGATGTAGTGTATGATACTCAGGTTCTGAGACACTGAAAAGAGGTTCCTTCCTCCAATATAATAATTCAAACCTATGCATTTCCCTGATGGCATTTGTAGGGCTCAGCAGGAGGAGGTAAATAATAACACATTCATTCCCATTTATCTGTGTGGCAGGGAGGCAGAAGAATGGAGCTGGGTCTCTGGTTTGCCTGGGCAGGATGCAGTCTCACTGCTTTTGTGCAGCACAGAGCTGAGGCATGTGGTGAGCCAGCCTGGGCTCTTCTGTGCTGCGGTCCTTCAGTGAAGAGCCTGAGGAAGTCTAGGGTGGACACTGAATGCTTCTGCTAGGGGTAGTGCAGATTTTGCGATGGTCCATACAGAGTTAGAGCTAATAAGCCCATCTGGATGTAAATGTATTTGCTCTCCAACTGTCCAGGCTTCAGAAGAGCATTCTAGCTTGGGAGCAGCACCAGATTCAAGCTGGTCCTGCGCCTTCTGCTGGGAGCCTTGCAGAGCAGGCAATTCTGCAAGGGCAAGAAAAAGACATCATAGTTCCAGCTCGACACCGGCTGTGTTGGAGATAGGTTGGCTCAGGGCAAATCTGGTCCAGTGTCTCCAGCTCAGAGCTTGATACCAAGGAGCCCAGTACTCTACAGATGGGGAAACTGGCACTCACAGACTTGTCCAAGGACACGCAGCAGGCTGGTGGCAGAGCTAGGCGTACAACTCCAACTTCCATTACTCTGTCTTGCTTTATCCATTAGGCCACGAGACACATTGATCATCCTTCTGTGCTTTGCTTATGTTGTTTCTTAAGTGGGTAGAATAATCACTAATGTTCACAGATCGTGAATTTCCCAGATAAAGCATACACACACACACATATATATTTAGGTGTCTTTATTATTTATGACTACCTTTCACAGGCAGAACCATTTCAGATAAATCCTTACCACTAATTTAGTCTACATTTATATATTGGTGGTCCTTTTGGCAATTGGTTGTAACTTCCATGATTGAGTTTCCCTTCCTTCCCTCTGCCCCTTGAGTATCACGGTATATCCACGCAATCTGTTGTGCACCTATTTATGCAGGTATACCAGCACACTGTAGTAGCTGTACAAAATAAAATTATAAATTAAAGGAAACATCAAATCTTTACTGGAGTTGTATTTTACAGGAAAAAAAAATGCTGTGAAATTAAATGCTTAATGAGGGATTTCTTAAAATTGGCAAGATGGTCCTGGGAATATTCATTATAACTTCATTGAAAGTCATATGTCCCACTTCCCTTTTGGGGTCCTCCTTTCATTGCATTTAATGTTTTAAGTAATCGGCCATTAAATAAAATGTCATGGCTTCTCAGAAATAATGCAGCAGCGGTTTGGTCCAGCCACACTGTTGTAGGAAACGTGCAAGATGAATCAGCCAACTGTTTGGTTCAGGTCAGCGCTGGCCTGTGCTCACTTCGTCCCAGCGTGTCGGGGGCAGCTGCAAGCAGCATGCATAATTCAGAGCGCTGTAGGACTGCGACAGGGGAGCTTTTCCGGCTCTTGCTTGGACAGATGGTGAGCAGCGTACAGAGCAGAGAGCACACGATAGATTGGTGCCAAGCCTGGGACTCAGTTGCCAAATCTCATGTGAAGTTGGGCTGTGCAGATGAAATAGAGACATGAATTATAGTTTGTTAATGTTCATTAAAACTTTTGATGCTTATAGTCCTGCTGAGACAAAAAATTCCAGAGCAAATAGAAATCCTTAGGAACTCACCATGTTTTTTACAAACATCTCCTTCAGTATCTGATTTACATTCGCCTTCTTTCCCAAAAATGTTTAATTGCCACATGTTTGATGACTTCAGGCTTCTGACTGTTATGAAATTGAGACTGAGCCTTTAAGTGTAAACAAACCCCTCACTTCAGTAATAAACCTAGAATTATTTCTACTCATTCCACTTCATGGTGCTACAGCAGTTTTTAGTAGGTACGGGGTAGTTTGACAGATTGTGATAAAAGCAGTGGTAAATGTGTTACTATTTATACTGTAAAACTGACTAGATAAAAAAAAAAAAAGAAGAGCATTTTCCTAATCTGACTTCCAATATAGAAAGCCTCTCTCCTTTAAGCCTCTTTTTGGGGGATTCTGGCTGGGAACAGAGCTCTGCTTTTGTAGGCAAGATCCTGCCGGGGCAGGGGGAGGGCACTGGGGGGTGCAGGAGGGCATTTGTGACCTGTTGGTTGACAGAAGTGGTATGCTCTCAAGAAGCTGATACTCAGGGAAATGGAAGAGCCTCCAATATTTATGTTGAAAGAAATTGTTCCCTATTTCTTTTTGCCTTTTGGCTGCACAACCCAAAACACACAGTGTTTTGCCTGAAGTGGGATTCCAGCCCTCAGTAGTTTGGGGTGAAATCCAGACAGTGAATTCCTGTAAGCTGAGCTCCTCAGCTTTGAGATACTTACAAAAAAAAGGCAATTTGGCCCTGGAGAACATTTAGACCTCAGCAGTGGTCATCTGTCAGTCATGATGCAGATAGATCCATAAGCAGCATAAATAATAATTCTTTGTGGAGTTTGTGCAACTTTGACAAGATATGCCCTGTGGCAGGACTGCCGTGGCAGAGGGAAAAAATGTGTTTTCATTTTATTGGTATTGCTTCAGGTTACATAACTGCTTTTGGTAGGTACTGATGGAAAAAGTTACCCAGAGAATAATTCTTCAAAGGTAACAAAAGTTTTGCAAGTAAAGCACTGCATTTCCTTAAGAAGCGTGATGCATAACCAGGAGGAACAACAGTTTCCCAATTTGATTTGGGAGCTCAGCTGCACTAGAGATCATCATCAGTGGCAGAGAACATCAGGGCTTATCGTCTATTTTAGTGACTTACAAAACCAGGTAGCCTTTCAAACAGCTGAAATGCGACTGGATAAAAGGAGAATGTTTGGTTGTTCACACAAAAGCACTTTGGAAATGTGCACCATGTGTGGTGTCCAGGGATGACTTTAATCCCTTGCTTTTTGTTTATTCGTTATATATGTTATACTGCAACATGTGTAACTTGAAATTGGCTCTGCCTTTTCGTCTTTAAAAGTAACAAGGCTTTCTGGGCTGCTGATGCTGGCGTAGTTGTAATTTTTTGCAACTTGTACTGAGCACATTTCTACAAAGCTTTTCCTGAGAGGTAAAGTGAGTTTTGTTTTTGTTTTTGAAATCCACACACTGCCTGCTTTTCTATCGTGCTTACGAGCTTTCTTTGTTTTAACATTTAAGACTCAACTGAATGGGAATACTTCCCACCAAGGCAATAGAAATGAACAATTATCTCAACTACTCTGAGAAGCATTTTACAGAGGTTTGTATGTTCCAAACAGACGTTTTAATCCTCATGGAAAACTATCCAGTAGGGTTCCATATTCCAAAAACGTTACCATTTTTATAGAAAACAAGCTATTCTTTTGCTTTGTTGCCCTGCAGAGTTGCTTGGCAGGGAAACCATTCTGTGTTCAGTAGGGATAGTTAAAAATATTACAGATTGGAACTTCAGGCCAGATTTTCAACTGCTTTATGTTTACATTTCATAGAGGAAATGTGTTGTCTTTGGATTTTGGCAATATAGTGGAAGACCTCCAGGTAGAAGAGATTGCAGTGAAATTTCCTTAACCATGAGGCAAAATGAAAGTCCCAATTTGCTGCTTCACATTGTATTAAGTTCAGTAGCGAAGATACATACAACAGCTGCCTTTTGTTGTGCTAATTCTGCTGGAATTTGTGACTGAGGCGTTATTACAAACTGCTCCTGAAAATGCTTTATCGACTCCCTCTCTGCCCGTACTAGCCATGCGGAAGAAACCATTGCCCACAGCTAGGTCTGGTAGAAAAAATAAAAAGTGACTGTTTTGGGAACCAAAATTTTCTATGCTGTGTATCAGTCTTCAATTCACTGCTCTACTTCTCTTCTACCAACAGGCATGGTTCAGGGCATGGCTTGCTTCTTGGTTCGTGAGTGAGAATTAGAGCTCTGTTTGTCAAATTGTGAGTTTTGGCTGTTGACGCTGGGCGATTGAGGCTCTCCGGGGCTGGAGATAGAGCCCACAGCAAGACGGGACAGAACAGCCCGTGCAGTTCACAGCCTGTATTATTAATGTAAAGGGAAGCTGGTGGCAAGTGAAAGTTGTATGTCAGACTGTGAAATGTGATGGAGAATCACAGGCGTGCCACCTATTCTGTCATCTCTGTTACCCGGGTAGTAACATCTGCCTGACAGCCAGGCAAACATTTAGGGACTGTAACCTCTTAAACTACCCAGGAGTTGTGGATTTTAGAAGGATACCTATGATTCTGGCCACAGCAAGATATTGAATGTGTGTGTGCAATTATAATTTTGTGCCCTCCTGAAGTCAATAGCAAATGTCCTGTGGGATTTAATGCAACCCAGAATTTGTCCTGCAAAAGGGAACAGTGGTTAGGCAGTGGACTTCAACGATATTCAAAAGTAGTATGTCATGCAGGAGGAAAAAGACTGGAATGAATTTTGATTTCATCCCCCAAAAAGCAAAGCGTCCCCATACTAGTGCTTCATTGTTTATGTACTAAGTCAATATTGTTAGTTTCAGGATGTCAAACAGAAACTTCCAGGAGCATTTAAATATACAAACAGTTGCCTATGTGCAAATTGTAAAGTGTTTGTTCAAAAGAAGTGACATTTGTCATTACCTTAGGCTAAAACAAATTGCAGAGTAGAGTAATTTATTACAAACATGATATTTTGTGGCAGTTGAACCTATTTACCAGCTAATCTGGAAAGTAAAATTCTGTAATTGTGCACGTGTTTTTTTACAAAGGTCTCGGCAGAGAAAATAATATTAAAAGGATAACTAGGAAGGGCTGAGTAGTACTTGTTGTGAATCAATATGCATGGTTAAATAATGGATGAAGTTAAATTAGTGGGGCCTCTCTAATTTAATCTCATCTTCCAGTAGGAGATACATAGCTATAACGTCAACTGCCAGAACCAACTACTTTATACTGAGAAAAGACATTTACTACTCATTTAATCTGCATTCAGATGAAAAGACACTTGCCTTATTATTTTTAATTCCTTCATAAATTTGGAACGATATTGCTTTCATGACCTTGTTATAATTAGCAGTAGCTATTTCTTGTTAATGAGCTATTACCTGCAAATCCATATAATTCATCTGACAAGCTGACAGCCTGACTAATTAACAAGGTTTGACCAGTATCTCGAGCCCTCTGCAAAAGATTTTCTCCTCTGACACTAAAAAATGTTCTCTGAGGTACCATATATAAATATATCAAACACTGTAAATGGTTTCTGCAAAGAGGTACAAAATACCCTGCTGAGACATTTGTCTGTAACGTTCATCCAGAATAGCTGTTACCTGAAAATCCTCTTTTGCACCACATTTGTCCTGTGATTAAAACTGTGCTAACACCACTGATATTTATAAATCCCTGGCAATCTACAGCATCATTTCTAGGTGGCTTGCAAAAAAAAATTTAAAACAGAGAACAGCAGGCCACCTGCATAAAGAAGCCTCTCCACTAACAGAGAACACACTTTTGAAAAGGGGTTTGCCTGTTTTCAGCACAAACTGCATGGTTAGATTTTAGGGCCTGCTCAGTCAGTCCTGCAGAGAGTAAGCGTTCCTTGCACTTCAGTGGAATTCGGATCTGGCCCTGGCCCTTCTTGGCTGTGCATTGCTCTCTAGCCCATCGCCATCAACTTGTCTGTACCCGTGTAAGTAACAGGAAATCATTTCTTATTTCCAGAAGGTATCTTTTACATGGCATTAAGGCAGGTTTTTGTGACATGATGTTCAGAAAAACTAAGACATGTTGTACCGTTACAGCTGCTCTGTATGGATTTATTGATACACATGGCACTTTACCATGAAAAGGAAAAGTCAATGCCCAAGGCAGTTTTCAAATCCAATATGCAACCATCTTCTGCATAACGCATGGTATTTTTATGTGGACCAAATTCAGTGCACACACCTCCTGATTCTCAGAGTTGCTGTGAAAATTAGATTTGTTTTTGTTTGTGAAGACATTAGAAACTAGAGAGATTAACTCTATAGAAAAGATGAGGAGGAAATTAAAAATTCTGTCTTCAGAGTAGTGTTTGAATGATGTGAAGTAAATAAAGCGTGGGACCGCACAAGGAACAATGGGGAGAAAACAAAATATTGAATAGCCGCTCTTTACGTGGACAGCATTCATCCTGTGCAATGCATGAGGCAGCGGCTCTGTGGAAAAAAATATGCTGCGCGCATGTCGGTAGGCTGTCTGGTGCCGCAGGTGCGCGAGGAGGCTGGATTAAAGTTGCAGATAATTCCCAGCTTTCAAGCACTTGACTTCACACCTTTTTTTTCTTGCTGTTCCTTTCTGTGACTGTGTTTAGTATGTGTTGTGGGAGTATCTGGAAGCTCTTCTATAATGAATCAAGATCCAATTACAAAAGGTGTTGTCCAAATACAAAAGAAGATGTTGTCCACCACAAAGAATTGACCAAATCATTTTTATCTTTTTCAAGGTTAGTATTCAAAGCAAGAGATAGAAGGAATTAATTTCAGCTCAAATTCAGTGGCTGTATTTTTTTAGGTTCGTGAAGGAAGGGAAAAGGAAACCCTTGGAAAGCTTTCTTTAGCAGGCAGCTATATTTGAGCCTAAATAACAGATCTCATTTTGGTCACTAAGATGTTTGTACACAGAGAAGGAAAAGGCACGGTAGACAAGAGTGTCACAGAAGTGGCAGCGAGGAGGATGTGGGTGCCCAGGCATGGCCTCATTAGTGAAGCATCCGGGATGGGTGGGTGCTGCTTCAGGATCGTGTGTCCATAAAAGGCACCAGAAACCTCCACAAGCATCCATGGCACTCTCCTGTGCTGATTTGGAGGGTGAATGGGGTGCTTCTTCCCCACGTGCGTTCCTTGCTGTTTGGCAAAAAGACTTTCTTTTCTCCTACAGTATTACAATGAAAATAAAGTTTGTTTTATTTAGATTTCAAGTGATGACACATTGGTAAATTCAGGTGGGTTTCATGAATAGTTTCAGCTTTATTTTTCCCTTGGGGAAAAAATCATCCATCTCTGCCTACAGTTTAAGGGAAGATTTACATTCTGATTGGAAGGGAGGAGCTCCCATCTTTCTTACCCTGTTTTCTCTCTTTCTCACTGCTGTTTCACTTTATACCTGTCTGTTATCCTATTGTAATATGGAGAAGATCTGTAAAATTCCCTGCTGATGTAATTTCTTATTTTTTATTTCTGGAGGAGAAACTGTTTGACAGACTTCTGATCATGGCACATTCCTTTCCTTGTTAAATTGGTGGCAGGTGTTCTTAGCTACTCAGTCTGCATTCCCTGGTGAGGGGCATTCTTACCACAAAAAGCAATAATGATATGCTGCAACCGTGCTGCACCTGGGAACCGTCCTCCTGTAGTCCATGCAAAATCCCACCAGAGTTGATGCTTTCTTTTACCGTGATCCAGATAGTTGTGGTGTAGCCCATTTCCAGAAATTAGCTGACCTCAGTTCATTACAGTTGCGTGAGAATTCCTGTCCTGTATGACCAGCAGCATTTATGTTGAAGCAACTGCCCTGACACAGGAGTCTTGATGTAGAGAGGGACCAGTTTTTGCAGTGGGACATAGCCCAAGGCCTTTGTTTAGGAGTACTTTTAAGCATGCAAGTACTCCATTGATGTTGGCACTTAAATTTACATACTTTTAAGCACTCTAGTGAACAGGGACTTCAGGGGAAGCTGTTCTTGCATGGAATAGAAATCTCATGAAATCCTGAATGGAAGGTATCAGCAAAAGCATTTACAACTTTCACAGCATTTCTGAGTTTTTGATTGCATTTGGCCCTGGGAAGGTCTTTGGCAGAGTGTTTGGGCTTTTAAACTGAATAGTGCTCTGACCTTGTGCAAACTGGGTGCTGCCCTTGCTATCTGATGGTGGGAAGTCTTCATTTTGGGACACTACATACTTTAAGAATTTTAGGTCTTAGTGTAGACATAATAAATTGCCTGCATTTCAAGGAAGAAAATGAGGAACAGCACCTGGGACTGTATGGGCTCTCCACAGATGCCACTTTAGCACAGCAGTGCGTCCTGTGTCAAGAATGTGGAGCTAAACACATAGCAGCTGTCAGCCTGCAGAGAGAGCAGCAGGAGCGTGTTTCTCTGCGGGAACCGCTCTGTCCTCGGTCTCTTAGGCTCCGAGTATTGCAAATGACATGCAGATTAACTTGAATGCAAGCGATGGCAGCTCTCTGCTGATGGAGGTAAGAGGCAACAAACCTGTCTTTGGCTGATGATTTCCAATAGGTAGACTGGTTGCTTAAAGTGCTACGAGGTTATCGGAATATATTGTGGGATAGATGAACTTCCCCTTACAACAGGGGACAGCATGATGAATGAGAGACTCACCACTGATGGCTACTAGGACACTTCTTGGATAAAGATGTCATTAATCTTCTCACAAAGCGTATATCTATTGTAGAACACCAGCCGTGTCAGTGTAGGAATACGGTCAAAATCCAGGCAGTGAAAGCTCAGAGAGACAGGCAAGCTTTGGTGCTAGCATGGTTTCCACCTTCAACTGCACCCACCTACTTGGTGAGTTATTGTTATTGTATTTGTAAGTAACTCTCCGCAGACAATTTACATCTTAACCAATGCAGCACATTTGCTTTGTGACAGCTTTAGCACCCTGATTACATATAATGTGTTCAGGCTGTAGGGAAGAACTGCTTCTCTTCTTATTCCCTCATCACTCACACGTGCCCCTCCTGTCTCTCGCCCTCCTCCGAGCAGGCGTGCAGGAAGCAGGAGGGGAGGTGAGGGTAAGCAGCACTCCCCTCCCCAAGTCCTTGGCTTGTTAGGGAAGGTGTCCTAGATTCACGGCATGACTTAGAGGAGCCACAGGACCCACACAGGATAACCTAACCCCATTTAGTCCCAGGGGTTTGCCTTCAACCAGCTCCTTCCCCTTTGAGGATGTCTGGGATGCTCCATTCTTCCCCAGTGCGAGGTCAGTGTCCAAGGAGGTACTTTGTGTGGCAGAGCTCCCAGCAAGGAACACTGTGCCCACCCCAAGTATTCTTCAAGAGAGATGTGTTTTTCTAGAGCACGATGGTCTGTTCAGTCAGGACACAACCCTTAACTTTAAAGCTATAGTTACAGAGGATGAAGCCTAAGCAGTTTTTACCTAGCCCCTGGGTTCACACTGAGCCAGAGCTCTGCAGCTCTGGCTCAGCACTGCAGGAATTCAGCAGCCCCATCAGTGTAACAGTGCCGCCGGTATATCGCCATTTACTCAGTCCAGGAGCGATTAGCTGCGTAATAGCCCACAACTCCAGGAGTGCCTGTCCTGCAGAAGGCTTAAGATATTCAGTTTACAAAATACAGGAAAAATATGAAACAAAACTTAGTATTCTTTCAGGCAGCAAAACACGTATCAAAGATACCTGGATTTAGGCTCTGGAGAAAGCATGACTCAGTCTCTGTCCAAATAATTACAGTCTAATAAATTTTAGCACAATTAAATAGATGATAACAAGAGAGATTACTATGTAAATAAATTTTAAACCACCAGGAAAAGTTTATTTCTGTCTTGTCAAAAGCCTACTTTTGTGTGTGATGAGATCAGAAATATTTTGGCAATTATTATGCAGCTATAATATAAGCAGGGAGAATGATCATTGTCAAAGCTATTTTCAATTGCTTTATAATATATGCTGTTACTGGCATTTATGTGCAATTGATTGGTCAAGATCTCAGACGATAAAATGATTCTGCTCCTGGACACTATCATGAAGACGCTCAGTGCATCAAAACAGGTTGGGATGGAGGCTGGTAGGAATGACCAGCAGCAGCTGTGAAATGCAATGCAACCTGCAGCTCAGGAAGTCCTTATAACGCTGATTGCTGAAAGGATGAAGTGTATTGCAGGGGAAGGATCGTTGTTTTCCTTTGGCATTCATCCCAGTCACTGTCAGAGAAAAGACAGGAGGATAGATGAACTTCTGGGCTGATCCAGTATGGCTGTTTTTATGTTGTGAGGATATTGTTAATTATTCAAGAGCAAAGAAGAAAGTCTTTAGAATAGTATGGCATCAGTGAAAAATGGTAATAGACTTGGACAACTGCACAGGTTTTGTCTGAGGTGCTGCTGATTTAATAAGCAGTCGAGACCTGATGGAGTTCACTGTCACTCCAAACGCACTTTTAAAGTGTGGCTTTAATTTTGGAGTTAGATCTCTCCAGGCTGAGAGCTGTGCGCCGTATCATTTGTTAGCAAAGTGCCGTGTGTACCAGTAAGTGCATCTGTGAAGAAGTTGATGTGGAAGTGAAAGATGGCAAAGACTTTAAAAGCATTAATGAGTTGGAAACAGGTCAGCAATAGAGTCCTGGCTCGTTAAAGATGTCCTCTTGGTTCAGAATAATTGCCAGTGTTAAGTTGGGCTGACATTCTCAGAGTAGCACAGCAGACTCAGATGAACTGCAGAATTAGAAATGAATTACAAAATGTCTCCTACCTTCTGCTGCTAGGAGGAGGACGGGGAAATGTCCATTTTTAGCATTACCAGCCAAAATGATGCTTTAATATTTACACAGCCTTTTAAAATGTAACTCTCCCCTTTAAGAATTGGTTCATCTGTGTGAAATCCAGATATGTGAAATTATATTGGGCTAGACCCTCAAATAGTGTAAGTCCCAGAGAATTGTCTGTATATAGCAAATGAGAATCTGTCCCATTAATCTTATTGCTCTACTAAGAAAGCAGCCATATCATTCTAGACCTTCCCTCAGGCCAGCACTGCCAAGAGAACGCTGAAAAAGGGCCAATTTACAGATAAGCAGGTTTTCATTCAAGCCTGGGGATCGCTTTTGTATTTGTTTGTTTCTCTTCTTAACCTAAAACTAAACTAAGACATTTCATGTTTTGTATTTTGATTAACTTTTCTTCTGCAGATAAATTGCTAAAATGACCTTTCCCTAAATCCTATTAGTGACCTCTACATTTAAGGGGTAATAGGGTTTCTTCCTATCCGTAAAACAGGGAAAAAATCAATCAATGTGTGCAGAGTCATGAGAAAGAAGATTTCATTAGATGTGTGAAATTCTAAAGATGAAAAAAGTGCAAAGATTAGATTTATACACCAGCACTTCACTAGTCAAGTCTGCAGAAAACAACAAAAAAATCTGAACAACTAAGAAAACATTTGGTGGGGAAACCCACTAACTTTTTGCTAAAAGTCTTCATAGGTTCCCTGGGCGTTACTGTTTCCCTCTGAGTTAAGATATAGGTCATCTTGCATCCTTGAGGTGGAGTATATCACATAGATGATACCTGTTGGGAGAAGTTTTCACTAGAAATTGACCCAGTCATGCAAATTCTCATTTATTTGGGTATTTGTCATGCGAGTAATTCCATTAGCATTAGTCCATAGACTTACAGAGCTTCAAGAGACAGGATCGTTAGTTCACCTGATTTCATCTTGTGTGCATTATAGGCAATTAAATTTTCAGTCACCCCCTGTCTTGAGCCCAACACAGTGTATTTTAAAAAATCATCTAGATCAGGAAGACAGCTTGCCTTGATCTCAGGGCGCTGAGAGCTGGAGAATTCACTGATTCCCAGAGTCGCCTCTTCCAATTGCTGTTTAGATTCACTGTTTCAAATTGGTGTTTTATTTGCAATTAAAACTTTTCTGGCTTCCGCTTTCAGTTCTTGAAATGCCTTTTCTGCTGTACTAGGAAATCTTCGACTGTCTTGCATTTCGTCCTAGTGAAATCCTTGTACACTGTAATGTAGGCACTTTTCAATCCCCTTATTAACAAACCGAACATACTGGTACTTGAATTCTTCCTCTGAGGCCTCTCCCTAGCCCTCCCGGGGGTTCTGCCTGCATCCCTTTCTCAGCTGGTGGCAAGACCAACATCTCAAGACTCAGTGACTGTAACAGTACAAGCTGCATAATTAAGGAAATTTTCACAGAATTGTGACCAAAGATGGTAAATCGAGGATTTGGCTAAGTAGGTAAAATAGCATTGACTGTGAATTCCTATCGGACACGATTGGAGCTGGACTGTGCCTTTGCACAGGCGTAAAGAGAAGTGTTGTTCAGCACTGGATGCTGCCAAGTAGTTTAGTTAAATTTGCTGCAGTCAGCCAGTCCACATTTGGCATACAAAGAAATTGCACACAACTTGCTGAAATGTAATCACTGAGTCACATCATTGAGTGCTTAATCTCTAGGAAAGTTAACTTTTTCGGCACAGGGTAGATCACATCAGCAGGATTCATTCTTGTTTATTCCCAGGTGCTGATAATGCCTTCTGCTCCTCTTGCAAGAGAGATTGTGGGCAATGCTATGGGAGTTGCTTTGATGTCATATCACATTGCTTTTACACACACATCAAAAATGCAAAAGCACAGCTTGTTTACTGTAGCTCAACACCGGGGCAAGTACACTTAAATCAAAGAACTTGCCAGTACCAACATCTGAGTGTGTAGGCTTCATTATTAGACAGATCTTTGGGAGCTTTAAAACATGGTGCCATCTAACGAAGTCCTCAGACACCACAAATGGGGCTATTCCCCTTACTGTACTTGGCAGGAATCTGTTAAATTAGCAGCTTTTCCTTTGGCAGCTATGCTGGTAGGAATAAAATGAAAAGGCTGTGCCAGTATTTACTGACCACACAGCTGCATTCACAGGCAGAGTTACAAAGTCATTTCTTGACATTCCTCCTGTGACAGTCACGCTCCTGCTCAGTGTTCTTAATTTCTTTGATGCCCTCTTCCCAATGTGTGATGTTCCTTTGAAACATCACTATTTATTCATTTGACAGTTGCAATGTCAATGACAAGGAAGGAGAATAAGTGGCTGTAGCTTTGGAAAAATAAGTTGCAAGTCAGAAAGTAAAAGTCCTTGTTGAGTTCTGAATCTTCAGCTCTCTGTTCTGCCACAAGAAGTATGGGGGTTTCCATCTGAAGACCCCCAAAATGGCTTTGTGTATTTGCATCGTGTACATTAAAGGAGCATCTTCTATCCTTCAACATTCATGCTCTTCTGACAAATCAGCAAGGACGTGGGAAGACTATAGCCTGTAAGGCAACAGTGGTATTTTTGCTTCAGTCACTTGATTTGACATTTGTTTTTTAGACACTCTGTCCAAAAAAGCACCCCTGCTTCTCCCCTTAGCCTCTTTTGACTCCAAGTAGAGCTTCTCACCTGTATTTCTGTTTGCTTTCTTTGATACCTCTAAAGCATCACCCTGGAAGTGAGAATAGGCCTAATGGAGGAGTTTCTTGGCTGTGATTCTACTTTGGATCTGAAAGGCAATAAAGAAGATTTTCTAAATCCCTTCTTCGCTCTGTCACTTCTAACCACTTTCAAGTTAGCAATGCACAGCGCTTGCAATTAAACCCCAGGCAGAATTTCTGATGATCCTCAGTATCCATGGGCGTTCGCCATTCTGCAAACCTCCTTCAGGCTATTCAGACTAAAACTGAAGCACTTACATGGAAGAAGATGGGGAGGGAATGAGGTGACTGAGCAGGTGTGACTTACACAACTACAAGTAATCATAGGAGACCTTTTACCTTGTTCCTCACTCTTGGAACTGGTGGAGTTTTAACAATCAAAATGGAAGCAAGGAGTTCTAAACATAGTTGAAAGGTTTGCGTATCAGGTTTCTGTTCACCTGCAACTGGACGCTCATTATCTGCTTTCAAAACACTGGCAACTAAGCTAGCTAATGAGTCTCTTTTCTTAAGAGAAGAAAAGGAAATCAAGTTAAATTTTCTACATTCTTAAATCCTGTTGAGGATTCTATTCTTAGAGTAAGAACCTGATGAAATGCAGAATTTTCAAAGTACAGGCAGTTTAGAAAGAGGAAAGCAGTTACCATCTAACAAGTAGCCAGATTGGAAGAAAATACAGGTGGACAGCTTTGTGCTTACTCAAACCCTTCCTGACAGGGAGGCAACAGGGATTTAAAATGGCACTTGTAAGCTGTGTGAGGAAAAAAAAACAAAAAATTTTCCTGCAGATGGGTGGTGGTAAGGTTCTGATCGTAAAGGTCGGTTCTGAAGACACAAACGCAATTGAATGAGTGCTTTATACTTCGGAAGGATTAGTTCAGGACACTAACACAAACATATTGGATATTATTTTGTGTTTTGGAAAAAAAGGCAATTCAGAATTTTTCTTTTGTCCCCTAGTGATTGACTTTATCAATTTTCTTAATAAATTGCCTCCTGAAGCACTTGTTAAGAAAGACAGCTGGTGCTGAGAGCTGCTGGTGCATTCCTGTGTATCCCAAGGAGAACGTGTACAAGCTTATGATGGTACTGAGATAATAATAGTAATGATGGGTCCAAATCACAGAAGGGATGAGACTCTGGAGCAGCTGTGCAAGTCAGTGCGAGCTTTGTGCATCTGTCGAGGGTACATATAGCCCATAGAAGACAGGTATGTAAACACAGTATGTGTATCTGTGAGTGCATAAATTCCAAGGGAACTGTCAATAAGAGTGTCAGTGCACTCTTACTAATAGCCTGCTAATTGTTTGCTGGTTTCTATTGATCTTTAAATTGCATAAAGTCAAGATCAATTTCCTGAGTAATGCCTCTGACATTTGTAAGCAGTACCCAATATAATAATTGATCTTAGGTCATCTTGTCTGGGACTGACAACATTGTAAATGTCCACTGATCAATACATTCCCAAATAGAGCTTTAGTGATACCTCTTGGAAGAAGCTGTATGTCTCATAGAAGCTATATGCACTGCAGGAGCTTTTCTGAAAGCACAGAAAGAAGGGCCCTCTTTTCCTTCTCTGACCCTCACATGCATGCATCTGGTCCCTGTAGAGTTGTTGCTTTTCTCTGGGCCTCTAAGAAATGCAGCACCTGTATTTAAGAACTAGCATCCTTTGGGAAAACAGCTTGGTGGGAATTCTAATGAAGTATGTTCAAAAAAACACACATTCCGGTTTGGATTAGGTAGTAAATTGCATTACACTTCCGTGTGGGCTGCTTGTGGTAATTTTCCCAAGCAACACTGTCTTTGCATGAACCCCCCTAGGACTTCCTTATCCTCAGCCATCCAGTCTGGCAATGAAGAGAGAGGGATCAGTCGCAACTCCTTCCTTAGACCCATTACCCAACCCCAAGCTGAGAGCGTGTGATCTGATTCTCTGCCAATTGTACTTCCTTGAAGGGAGCTGAAACGTATTATTCTTTTCTACTATTGCCAGCCCAAAGAGTTAAAAGAAAACAGAAGTCAAGCTCCAAAAATACATGAGATAGTTTTAAAATATATATAAATGCCATAATGGTCTTCAGGCATTGTTGGGCACTTCATCATACTTGAATTAGATCATTGAACTTCAGTTTTCTCTATAGCCATCAGTATAAAGCCTAGCGTTCTCCTCCAGATCCATGCCGCAAGGAGGCAAAGCATTAGAGCACCAGTCCTTGCAAAACCAGCAGGGTCCCACAGTGCAATTGCAAGAGTGGACATTGGCACTTTTCCATCTTCTGAAGCTTCAGCGTCATCGGCTGCTCAGCAGAGAATATGATTTAAAGCAAATTTGTTTCTGCCCTTCAGCTTGAGCTTGTCCCCAGCTCTGGCTGGGTTGGAAGGTGGGTGAAGAAGAGGGTGCATGTCTGAGGTTCCCAAGAGAGCTAAGGGAGGATCTAGGCATGGTGCTGTCCCAGCCTGCCTCTTCCCCTTGTTCTCTGCTTTGGACATAATGGTTTGTTTTTCAACTAATGGAAGAAGTTCATTAAGATTTGCAAATGGAAAAATTACTCCAGCCTATATATAGTATAAACTAACTATAGTATAAACTCAATCAGACACTGTTCTTGTAGCAGAAAGCTCTTCTCATTTGAGAGGGAGGCTTTGGGCTGCACTGAGGACAGGACCTTGGCTCTTGGTCTCCACTTGTTTTTTTCAGTCCCCTTTGAAGTTCTTTTGCCTTGTGTCTTTCTTGCAGTAAATATCAAAAGCCAGAGTGGGTTTTGGCTGATATCATTAGGATAAGCAATAGGCGGTTGTATGCTGAGCAGCCTCCTGCTCCCTGCGGTCACAAAGTAACCTTAGCAGCAGCCTGCACTTCACTACTGCTGCCCGATTGACTGACTGCTGCTATCCCTTTTAATCCCTTCTGTCATTTGAATAACCTTGCTGAAGCCAACAGATTTAATTGTGTCTAGCTTACCTCAGTATACCACTTGCACTTGTCCTCTTGGGGTCGGCACTATGGAGGTTTGGGTCTGAAAAGAATCCCATAATATGGAGGTTGAAATGCCCCATATAGGAAATGCCCCCACCTGCCCCCAGGGGGAAGGTCCCTGCTGAGAAAGGTCTGTGTGAAAATTTTGCACCAGCTATGAAGAACATGGTAGCAATGCGTTGACTCTCTGCTACCTTCCTGAAGTGGTTAAATAACAGCCATGTGCTCATGATAGGGAGGTAAGACTAAAGTGGGTCAAAACCTATTGAAATACCTTGTTTTCCTTAATCTCATGCAAAGAGGAGGAACTCTCAAAGCAGTGGTGATTTGCACATAGGCCATGTTCTCTCTAAATGAGAATATTTTTTCTGCTTGCCTTTTTATTTTATTTTTTTAAGTCCTAGATGAGGCTGTATTAGGCTCCTGCACATCCCACACGAGCAACCAGTTACAGAATCAGAGCCTGTCATTCTGACTCCTCATTATGATAAAAGTGTTGCTGCTGTACTTAACAGAAGGCATGAATGCATCAAGAAAGGCAAAGCTAACTTACTTGGACTTCAAGACCTATCTCTGGGAAATGTTAGAATGACAGAAATCAGACATACTGCAAAAGCAGTAAGATCCTTTTCTTTTCACCTTTTCTTCTTTCCTTAAAAGCAAATTAGGTTTCAAAAAACAAGGATCATTATAACTGGTCGCTGGCCTTCAATTTTGACTGAACAGCCCTAACTGCTTGAATTGTTAACAAGGGCTCTGACAAACAGGAATAGCTAAATACATGGAAAATTCCCCCAACAAGAAGTTAATGGATACTAACGATAACTATGAAAAATAGTATGTCTTCCGCTGACGCGCTGTGTGAGGGTTGGTTTCTCATTACTACTAGCCAAGTCATGTAGAACTTGCAGTTTGCCCTTTACCATAATTTATATCCACTAACGCTTGAAGCAGATTCATAAAAAATGGCAACCAATCCATATCTATTATGTTTTATGTTTGAGTGAAGAATACGGGTATTACTTTTATTAAGTTTCATGAAATATCTGCTCTTATGTTCAAAGTGATAGATGGCTCTGCCAAAGCTTTTTTTTAGGTGGGTTAGGGGTAGCGTACAGAAGCGGGGGGTGCTAAAGGAGAGAAGAGAAGGATGTTGGGTATGATTTTTATCTTACTGAGGACACAGAAGCCATAAACCCTTCTTGCCTTGGGGGAAGTACATGCAAGACTTTCTGGCATAGCCAGAGCTATCTATAACAGGGCAATATTTTCTGCAAGGCTTCTTAAACACATTTTGCCAAAGTAAATTGATCCTGACTGAAGCCTTGCTGTCACCGCTACGTTCTCTCTTGAGCAGAGTTTGCCAGCTGTGCTGAGATTTGCCAGATTTACAAATCTCTGCTGGGAACTGGACAGGGTCTTTGTGATATTAGATGTCCGACTATGTAGCTCTACTTCTCTTCCAAAGTATATTTACTATCAAATACAGGGACTGCAGATAGCTTATACCTGCCTAATCACTACTTCAAAAATATAACTTTGTCACAGAATTATTTTCCCCAGGAACAGGTAAAATAAGCTAGAAGGTTTGCATTTGATTACCTCATTAATCTGTCATTGTCTTTCCTCTTTTAAAAAATTGGGTGTATACATAGCCAGCATTTAAAAAATCTGCAAGCCCTGGAGAGGATGGTACAGATGCATTACTTACAAGCTTCCTAAAATGAGGAGTCGTAGGGCTGAAAACAGGGGCTGATCTCTGTAGTGGTGCCAAGGGGTGCACAAGGCTGTCAAACCAGTCCACAGAGGAGGAGGAGGGATAGCTGCTGAGGGCACGCTCTGCTCCCTTGGTGTCTTCGGTTTTACACCACAGCTTTTCTGAGCAGTGGATCAGAGATTACAGTGTTTCCCATTCCCAGTCACACAGATACTCAGCCTCTTTCCAAATTCAGTCTCACCAAAGCACAAGTTAATGGGCACAGTGTAAGGATCAGTAAGAACACCATTATGAGCAGGGATTGGGAGAGATGGTCTTGATGACCCATTCTGGCCTTAAAAATCTATGACGCCTGCAGAAAGCCCAGTGTGGCTAACAGAGGAGCAAACCAGTAGTAGACAAGTGAACTCCTGCTTGTTAGTAAAACAACACAGATTAAATAGCAGGAGAGAGGTTCAGTTTTCAGCTTGAATCATACTGGCTTAGAGAGACAGCATACTATGTGATAGACTCCTGCAGATTTCCAAGACCTCTTTTTTTGAATCAACCTGAGCATCAGTATGCTCAATTCTTGTTCTCTACCCATTGTGTAATTTCACAGACTGCTGCCGTTATTCCAATTTTATACCACAATATGTAGAAAATTCAGGTCAGTGCCCCACAAAGCGCAGCAGTAATAGGGTTGCTGTATCTGCAGTTGTTTAAGGAAATAAGCAAGGCAACACACAACATCAGTGCGTGTCCTGGCACTGCTGGCATTGGGAATGTGCAGAACAGTCCAGTATTTGCACGAATAAAGCTTAAATTTGTGTTTTCTTGCAAAATACAAGGTGAATAAATAAATCACTAAGTGTTTTTTCAAAGTCATAAAGCACTATAGTATCTAGCACCCTAATCTGGTGAATTCAAATAATCTCCCCAGGGAAGTGGTGAATTCCTCATCATTGGACACTTTTAAGATCCAGCTGGACAGGGTGCTGGGCCATCCTGTCTACACTGTACTTTTGCCAAGAAAGATTGGACCAGATGATCCTTGAGGTCCCTTCTAACCTGGTATTCTATGATTCTATGAAATGCGTGTATGTGTACTTCACGTGGTCACCGTTTCAAACTGCTCGTGTGTGTTAGCATTTGGAGTACTCACTTTAAACTGCTAAGAGGAAAGTGCTTGATAATTATTGAGATTGTAATGGGAACATGCATTCTTGGGAGAGCACTTTCTGAATCATTTACACATTGGGTCACCTTTATTAATTGCTTGGAAGATACATAGTTAATGACAGATGCTCACTGTGTATTTGGGCCATCCTGCAATATCAAAAGGGTTCCCATGATTGCAGGAGATTTAGCTGTGTCTAGCCCCTGTTCTACAGCTTTTCTGAGGGAAGGCTAGAGTCAAAAGCAAGTCATCAAGTATGTTCTTCAAGCTCCCATACATGTGTTTTTGTGCATTGAAAGTGTGTGTGTGCACGTTTAAAAGGTCTATACAAAATTTACTATAGTAGACTTGGGGCCAAGATCGAGTGGAAAGCCTGGCGAATCTTTGAAGGTAATCTTCAAATCTCCTGAAGCCTGTAGCATCTACTTTATGAGTATCAACTGGATTGAGACTTTTCTTATGTATTTTTATCTTTTTTTTAATAAAAAGATCATTTTCTGCAAGGCATCATTTAAAGAATTGAGGGATTTACTAGCTAAATCTATTAACTCTGTACTACTCTGGGGTAAAAGCATGAGTTTACATGGGACCAGAAGTAAGGAATGGTGTGTTGTTCTGCAAGATGAAGACAGAATTACAAGGCCAGGTCCTCTGACGCTGGACTTCTTGCTCTAAGGAGAGAGTAGATGAGTGCTCCTTTAGAAAGATAAGAGTTGCAAAACCTCCCACAATGCTGCCGAAACTTGCTTTTCCTCATTGCTTTTAAAAGCAGCTGTCAGAAGCAGTTCATGGACCAACAGAGCTAGGCCATTGCTTCTCCCTTTGAAGCAGAGCCCAGAGCTTTCCCCTTCTTTGTCTCCTGGAAGGATGAGGGGTAAGGAGCAGACTGTGCGACTGCTGATACAGTTGCCTGTGCAAGTTCATGCCAGATCCTTCCTTGGGCATCAAGGAATATGACAAGATGAACCAGCAGTGGTGATAATACACTGGCATCTCAGTAGTTTGCTTGATACTTCGCTGGTTTCCAGTGACTTAAAGAGCTGTTTCCACAGGTCTTGAAGTCGCTGTTTTCTGTGGCACCTTGGCCTCCTTTCTTCTTGATTGATAGAATTGTTAAACAAGAATCATTTATCCTAAGTCTCCTTGTCACCTCTTGGTTTATGGTTAAGAGCATTTACCATGTTCTTCCAAGCCTGGACATGTCCTGTCCTTGGAGGCTGGTTCTTTCATAGCTTTGGGGTGCCTCCCTGAACTCCTCTCCAATAATCATTTCCTCAGGATGTGGCTTGTAAGCAAATCCATGCTTGCCTGCTGAGACATTGTGGGGAACCCTTCCAAAACTTTGCCAACAGTTCGAAGGAGGAAGGTCTCTGGTGAAAAATGAAGAGATGTAGAAACATTTGGTAAAGTAGAGACAGTGTCCCACAAGAAAGCCTGCCTGCTTTTGTCTTCCTTCTCTAT
The DNA here is from genome assembly GCA_008711295.1 of Anarhynchus alexandrinus. Lineage (NCBI taxonomy): Eukaryota > Metazoa > Chordata > Aves > Charadriiformes > Charadriidae > Anarhynchus > Anarhynchus alexandrinus. The sequence continues at coordinate 357,463 of VUYV01000267.1, forward strand.
CCCATAGCCAAATGGCTGTAGGGATGAAGCAGGTGCTGTGTGCTTTGGTGCTTTCATACGTGCCCTTGAACACAGGCTGTGTCTTTAGACCCACATCCTGAGGTACCATTTTTAACGCTTTAAAAAGTTAAATATTAACAATCAGCACAAAATGGAGTTTTGGATAGCAACCCTCAATTCAAGAAGGCAGTGGCCTGATTCGGTCTGCCTGGGTCAGGGCTGAGATTCCAAATCCCAGCACTAGTCACTGCCTTTTAAGATTTAAGCATCACTTGTACTGAAAAATTGCTTTTTAAAGTGAAAATCTGGTATGAGAGCAGCTTGCTGGAGTTCTAGCAGGAACAGGGGAAAGAGGTGCATCTTGTGTGCATGTAACAGAAAAAAATTGAGGGGATGATTTATGTCTCCTAATCATTGCTTATTGTAAAACAGATCTTGGGCTACTGGGGGGGTATGGTGGTGTGCCTGTGTGTACACCCAAGGAAGATCTTGGGGGCAGAATGGTACTTTTGTTCTTTTCAGAAGGATGCTGGGGGGCTCTCAAGTTGGCATCCGGCCCAATGCTCTTCCTCTCTCTTTGGGAGCAGATTGTTTGGTGGAACAAACTCCAGAGGAAATGAAGAACAGCAGCAGCAGGGGAGTCTGTGTGCTTCTCTAAAGCAGATTCAGGTGTTGAACTTAAAGAATCTGGCCAGCCCTGGGAGAGTGGTTTCCATGGTTAATTTTATCTTCTGTGTTTCTGATTTTTCTTTTCATTATGTTTGAAATTGGGAGCGCTTTGTTCAACATTAGTAGCCAATGGCAATAAGTTGTACAGATGAGACTTTGCAGAGATATAGGGCAAGGGAAAAGAAGAGGTGTGAGAAATTGAAATGACAAGGTCGCATTGGTGACTAGTGATGTGGAGGAAGGAAATTTTTACTCAATGTGCTTTGATGAGTAGTTGGAAGAGGAGACCATAGTATGCAGGGAAGCCTTTAGAGGCCACGTTGGCATGTCTGGAGCACATCTGGTGTAAAACAAAAGAAAATTGAATCATTTCTGTTTTAAATGAGTGTATTCGGGAGATTATTATTATCTCTTTTTCAAGATGGAGACATCTGAGCATATTTTCATTTGGGAGGGACCCAATATCAACTGCCGACTGCATCTGTGTGTCTGCGTATGGGAAGTGAACTACTAGCATGACTCACGGCGGTTCCATCTGTCACCTGTGATCACAGCAGGTCTCACTACTCAGGTTTTTATGTAGAGTCGAATCCACCGAAAGTGTGATCATGCTTTTGAGATCTTCCGTTCAAAGTCTGTTTGCAACCAAAAGCTTTGTTGCCTCAACTGTCCTCATATGGCTTCTCTTCCTCTCTGTTCAGCTGTGGTCCCAAAGTGCAAACAATGTGTTTTGCTGTTTGGGAGTAAACATATATTTTCATTTTATTAAGAAAATACTTTGCTATTATAGAAAACTAGGCTTTTCCAGAAATTCAGCATAATGAAAATGGAAAGATTATGGGGCTGTTGGGGGAGTTAAGATATTTTTGATTGAGCTAAAATGGATCACATCATGCTCTGGAGTGACTTGTGCTTCTGGTGTTTCTGTCACTTACTCCAGCCCCTATTTCGTAGTTAGATGGACATATTAGAACAATTGTGAAAAAAAACACCTTCCCTTTACACAGGGGTAGCAGAAGAAAGAGGCCAAGGGAGAGAGGCTGGGCACGTCTGTATGGATGAATACACACCATCAGGTGTCTGCGGTACCCGCTGCAGGTGGGTGCAGCTTCGTTGCAGCCCACTGTTGGCAAAGCTGTCAGCCCAGCAGATAAGCCCTGCTTACACCCTGCCAGATGCTCAGGTTTCACTACATATGATCAGAGCCTCTGAATCAAGGCTGGTTTGCACAAAAGGCAGGTGACGGTCAGGGTTGCTGAACTCCGTACAGTAAACAACCACCCAAAGGTACTTCAGGGTGGCCAGGAACTGAAGGAAAAACACAGACAAAAGCAGGCCAGCAGCCTTCTGTGGGACCATTCACACTCCTTTGATTGCTTTTGGGTTTGAGGTTACATAAACCTTGTCTTCATTTAGTCCAAAGTGACATTCCTTTCTGTGAAATAGCCTTTCCCTAGGCACTGGTGAAGCTCGTGGCCTCAAATTAGGTGGAAGTGCTACTCTGTGGTTCTGGTGGTTTTTTTTTGTCTGCACAGTAGTGCGTGTCACCCTGGCTTTTACTTCATTTCCATTTGAGCAAGCAAAAAGCACCATCACATAGGCTCTGAGCAGCTTGCAAATGACTCGACATGACAAAAGCAAAGCGCAGGGTGCCAGCAATCAGTAGCTCCCACAAACTGCCTGTCACATTGTCCTCTCCTTCTCATCTAAAGCTAGCCGAAAAAGTATCAGAGCGCGAGGCTGGTTGGGACCCCATGGGTCCTGCAGACCCTGTCTCCCGGTGGGGCAGGCCTACTTTAGCAGTGGTTGTGCACAGCAGGGCTGAGGTTTCTTTAACACCCTAAGAAAAGCCACATTAGCTCAAGCACCTGCCAAGTGCAGCAGCAGCACAGGTAGCCTGAGGTCCGTGGGTTGGACAGTGGTAGCTGTGAGGATGGGAGGCAGGAGATGGTGGCTGGGTTGAGGACCATCCACCACCCCAGGCTGCTCCGAGCTGGTGGGCAGGATAGACAGGGGTGCCAGCCCCATGGTGGCAAGAGCACTGCTGCCATTGCATGGCTGATCCTGCCAGGCAGCGACATCTGGGTTCCCCTGACTGTATCTTCCCTTGCAAGCCCAGCCCAGAGTGAGTGCACTGCCAGCCATGTGTTGGCAAGCGGGGCAGATTTCACTTCTCGTTCTCTCCTATGAAACTACACCTTGCTGTCACCTTTCTCCAGCAGCTGAAGAGAAACCCTCCCCTGCCAGCCTCTCTGGGGAACCCTGGCTTCCGTTAATACTACCCCTTGCACTGCTGAAACGGAACTTGAGGTTATTTTGGTGAAGCACAGGCAAGGACCTCCACTGTGGCAGCCCCGCACGTTGGGAACGGCAACGTCGCTGTTCAGGCACGGCGGGTGTAGCGCGGGGGTGGCTGCGCTAGGAGCCCTCCCGTCACATCTTTAGGGAGGCCACAACGTGTCACTTGTATTCTCCCAGTTGGGTCTTTTACTGCCCAAAAGGCTCATTCCTTGTCCCCTCACGTACCTGTGCCAGACACAAGGGAAATGTTTGCCTGCGCTGAGGTTTAATTTCTCCTTTCATTGAAATGCCCTTTTACTACTCTCCCATCTGAAGCCATCTCTCTGAACAGTATTCTGAAAGGGAGATTGCTCTTTGCCTTCCACAGCTGTCCTCTACATACACTGCTACATACACTCTGATCTCAGTGAGCACAGCACTATGTGTACTGCTGTCAGGTAACTTCACAGGGCAGTGGCTGGTAACTCTGGAGTGAGGCAGATTGCTCCTCAGGGCTCGGAAAGGGAGTCAGGCTGTACCCGCATGTCGGTGGGGGCAAGGGCTCCCTGGGAAGGTCAGCAGCTCCAACAGAAAATTTGTAGGGGTCAGTAAATCTAAAAAGGCTGAAAAACTAGTGCTACAGGAGTCGGTACAGAAGTATTTAATGTCTTTTCTGTCTGTTGGGAAAATGAGAAAAAATCAGCAACTCACTGGAAAAGAAAGAAAAAAACCCAACTTGTTAGCAAATAGAGCTGTTTCTATGTGGAGCTGACTTTTCAAGTGAGTTTCATTAGGGGGACTGAAGGGGGATGGGAGTGTCTGTGTAGCTAATTTGTTTGGCATTTGGGAATTGTGGGTATTATTTGGTCTGTTTGGCTGATTACTACCCAAGGGATCCTGTTTTTCAGCACACTGTGAGGCACAAAGTACAATGTGCTGCAGGGGTCTGTGCTCGTTCTCTGAGCTGGGCTGTGAGTTTATCCTTAGTGGGAAATGACAAATGACACAGGCATAGGTAGCACAGAGCACGGATCTGTCCGAGCCTTCCCAAGGGAGTGCTGCTTTGAGGCTCCCCTCAACAAGCCTTGAGTCAGCCCTGTTCCCCAATGACCAGAGCTGACAGCATCCTTCCTCTACCTGTGAAGATTCAGCCTCTTTCCTTAGTGCCCCAACTCCCCCGCGCTTTAGGCAGCCCTACCCACAGTTTGAGTTTTGCAACCTGGGAAGGATTTTTCAGGTGCTACATTCAGCGCCATCTCCCTCCAGGCAGGCTTTCTCTCCGAGACAAGGCCACCCGGCAGAGCTAAGCGCATCTTGCCCATTGTCTGCACAACTCAGCAGAGGGAAATATTGCTGAGAAATACTAAGCTGAAATGCAGCAGCAGTAGCATATAAGGCAAAATACTAGAGGCCTCCAGTGAAGTCCCATGTACTCCGTAAATCACATGCAAGAAAAGAAGCTTTCTATCCATCACCAAGTCAGCACAGATGTGGTGGTGGAGATTCAGGCTTTAGGAAGGCTGACTCCGGAGCTGAGAGGAGTTCAGTCAAGACGATTCCTGACAAACTGACCCGATTTACTGTCTTTTTCTGAGCCCTAGCCCAAGGAAGAATTAATCAGCTAAGGAAATAGTTATGGTTTTGACAGAGAAATGAAGGAAATCAGTTTAGACACATTGGTTCTCAACAAGGTAGAAGATAATTATCCAAACAGAGGAAAAATTTTACCTGGCCTTTTCTATCTCTAATACTCAGCAGAGTCAGCAGAAAAAGACTTAGAGGAAAACCTCTCTGAATTCAAAGTGCAACAGTCCCCTCAGAACAGCTAAGAACTCTTCACAGGTATGGCTCATCGCTGGGTACCCTCTGCCAGTACTTCTCTGGGTGAAGCAGTAGGAAACAACAGCGCTGCCATGTTCATGTCACCCTGTGCGTGGGGCAATAGTGACTTTCCGGAATTTGAAAATCCATTCTGGAGTACAGCAGGTTTTTTCTGTTGCATTTATCTCTGTTTTGTATTGCTGCATGAGCTTTTGAGAACATATGCAGAATTCCTTTAAATATCCTTAAAAGAAACATTAACAAGACTTTGGGGACAGGCGTTGCCTCAGCCTGTTATCAGCTGCAGGCACAGCTTTATGTAGCGCGCTGTGAGGTAGCAGATGCACATCTCTAAAGGCCGGTCCTTTGGTCTTGCTCCTGCGCATCTGTGTGTGATTAGACCATCACACTTCCAGATGATCACAATTACCTGGGTCCTTGCTTCATTTTGGATGGTGGCAGGAGCTTTCTCAAGGGAGGGAAGAGCAAGTCTGTAACCTTCTCTGGTTAATTCAGAGGTGAAGGCCGCATAAGGGTTTCTAGTACTAGAAAAAAGCTCAAATAACAATCTTGACACTGAAGTGGCTATGGTTTCACATTAGATCTTGCAGGGAGCAGCTTAATTTCTTTCTGGGCACTAGCACAGCTAAGAAAACAGATAAGCAATAAAGAAGAGCAAAGCTTTTCTCTCAGGAGGTTTTTCTTAAGATCCTGCTCCGAGCTCCTAAGATGCTGCCTTATATCCAAACACTACTGTGAGCAAGACACGAAGGAGATTTTCTGAGGCTCCAGGACTGTATGAAATCAAAGTGGCTTTCAGTGGGAGCCAGCTTTGTGTGCTGAGCGCTCTTGCACGGCCGCTCGCAGCGCGCTGGGGTAAAGGGCAGGCTCGAGCTCTTCCCTGGGCCAGACCGCAGCTCACTCGCGCTTTGCCTGCTGTGCGTAGCAGGACTGACAGCCCTGCCCACATGGCAGAGGAAAGGCTCCTATTTCCTGATTCCTCTTTATTTAAGAATAGCAGGGTTTTTTTGTGAAGATCAACCATGTAGGTTCACAGTAAATTCTCAGGAGGTTGCTCTGAATTAACTCATAACGTGGCTCTCCCAAATGCAAGGAGTTCTCGCTGAGTTCTCCCCAGCGGGGCAATATAACTTCCCTCTTCTCCATGTATTTCAGATTCAAATTCATAACGTCTTCTTGTAAGTCTTGAGAAGACAAGACATCCTTCTCCTCAAGAGGCGGATGTGTGTGGAGGGGGTGGAGTTGAAGGTCTTTTATGTATTTATTATTATGGTTTGGGGTTTTTATTCTTTCAAAAAAGTTCTAGCTATATGGAGTCTGTGCCCAAATTTTTGGGGCATAATGTTTTAACCTGCAGATGAACTCCAAGGCCCAGTTCCTTGCCGAAGAAGTGGCTGACTGATTACCAACCTGTGTCTGGTGGAAATATTCATTCTTTCTTTTCATTTTAAGGTGGAAGATCTGGTTTCTTGTCCTTGCATTTGCTTTCCATACCACACTGAGGTCTGAGGATCTCTTGCTCTGAGCTCACTTTCCTCTCACAGTATCGCCATTTGCCTTAGCTGTGGGGAATCCACAGCCACCTGGGAAATCCCCAGGGGAATGGGACCACCTTAGGGTGAATCCGTGCTCCCCTCTTTCCCAGTGTCCCACAGGCACACGAGATGTGGGCTTTGCTGCATCCCATGCTGGTGGCAAGTAGGGTAAAGCTGGTACCATTCGGAGACATCTGTATATATAGCTTACTCTGGTGACAGTTGCCCCCTTTCAAACCTGGAAGATGAGTCCACAAAAGCTGAGCCCTGCTCCTCTGATGCTGTGAGCTAAAGGCAGCGTTACCCTCCTTCAATTGCGCTCTGCTGTGATCTGGAGAAGGCCAATGTTAGTCCTTGCAGAGACATCTTTTCTTCCCTGTTTATCCAGTGGAGTTTTGTGATGATTTCCCTGCCAAGTCTTGAAATTCCCACTCTTCTCTGCAAGCACATGATGTCTCATCACTGTGAATTTGAACAGGGTAGTTCTCCTTTGCAGGAGTTTCTCCTTGGGCCAGTGAGGTGGGTTTTAAATTTTTTAAGTGGTTTTAATCATCGTCAATCAGCAGTGTTGAGAATGAGGGTGAATTAAGTAGATTTGGGGAAGGTGAAACCACAGGCTGTGTCTTCACTGTGTCTAACAATCCAGGGGGGGAAAAAAAGTGATGGGGCAGAATTTAGGAGTTCTGAGTTATAGACTTTGTGGTTTGGCACTCACTTAGGGAAAAATTAAGATTATTAGACTCCTGTGCAACTAAAATTACATTAATGTGCGATTAATGTGAATGCTATCAACTGAATGCAAGGCAAGAAGCTTAGGGTAAATTTGAGTCCTCACTGCTAATAGCTTTAGGGCAATTAGTCTATAGACTTCTGTAAATGACATCTGTCAGAGGAAAGAAAACAAGGTCATTTTCAACATGGTGCTTACCTGAGCTGATAGATTACGGCTCAAATTCCTGAGCACAAGGGGAGGCCACTGCATCTCTTTAGGAAAGAGGAGTTTTAACTCTGAGAAGTTGTCTGAATTTATAAAATTTCTTATTTCTTATTTTTATGCTTGCACCCAAGATACAAGTCCCTGCTTTAGGTTTTGTATCTTGGTTAAAAGATTCTTAACCCAATGTTTTGGGGGCGGGGGGGGGGGAGAAAACAGAAAAAAATTATGTAAAACAGCAAGAGTTTTCTGTGTGACTGGCTTTTTTTAAAACGCTATCCACCTTAATGTTACTTGCTTTTTTTTATCATGACTTTTTATTTTAACAATAAGAAGGGCAAATAAAAATGTTTCCTTGAATTTTGACAAATTAGAAGAGATTAAACTTCCCTGTAAATTCCTTATTGGACAACTGATGAATAGTATCGATTCACTCAATAAGCAAAATACAGGCTGTATTTATTGAACTATGTTTTACTCTCCTACTCTCCCTGAATATCATCTCTAAATTTAAGTAAATAATAAATGGGAATTATTTACTGGAGTTAGCTTGGAGAAAATTCTGCTCTGTGGCTGTCGTTTTTCTTTTTTAGTCTTTTTCGTAGATACAGTCTTTATTTAAAACTCACTGTTGTCTTTACTCAGTATAGCACTTAAATACGTGCTTCAATTTAATCAACAGGGAACTCTCTCCCTATTTAGCAAAATGTTTGAGCATTTGCTGAGTTTTAAGCACATCAGTTAGTTGTAGATTCTCATTTGAGTACAAACTGATCTTGATAGCTGTGTCCCTGTTGGCCCCTTTGTGCAGGGGAAGTGGGAACTTGGGTCATCTTATCATGAGTCCAGGCAAGTCCTGTCCCCTGTGGATGAGAGCCCACCTGCATAACTGAGGCAAAGTGAGGTGACAGTTGCGGTTACATTCATTATCAGAGGTGATTGATATCTGTCTCTTAATCCCCCTGACCAGGACCCAGCACTGCATTTGATTCGTTTTAGGGAGGCTAGGAAAGCTGGAGAAACACGAAGGTTGCAGCAGTTACTGCCTCTTGTGTCTGCCCCCTTTCCTTAGCCCTCCCATCGCATTCTCCTGTACTGTGTTAGGACCATGGCAGCAGAGAGAGGAAAGGACTTAGCTAACATCAAAACACATGCATCAAGGTGATATTCTGGACCTTGTTAACCACACTAACATTTCTGGCCCTATATGCCTGCTGCAGGGCACTGTGGAGATATTAGCAAGCTGTTCAGGGAGAATTAGGTTTTTCATTAACACCTTTGTACAAAACTGATGTCACGATCCATTTGGATCTTTCAGGTTTACAGGGCAATGTACTCTGTGAGTTAAAGTTTATTTCATGAGCTAATTGAGAAATATAATAAACAAACATGACAAACAGGGGCTCAATCCCCTTCTGCCCAGACTAGTCTATCACATGAATTCACTTACTACCGTTCGAGTCACAGGGTTTCAGAACTTATAACCCATAACTCTTAATACCGTGCACTGATGAGCAAAAGAGAAGAATTAGTTACCTAGCCGGCAGTAAGAGTGCTCATCCTTCCTCCTCCATCAAGTTGTGGGTGTCCCCTGTGTTACACCAGGCAGCATAAAAGCCTCAGCAGTCCAGCTGCTGTTGGGTCTGCTTCAAAAGCTTTTTGGGTAAACCTGTGTTTTATACCTTCTAGCTTGGAGGTTTGGTCCATACCATTTCCATAAGTTAGTGGATTCTGAGGAAACTGCCGCACAAAAGATACTGGCTGCTGGAGACAGAAATTTGCAGGTGATAATGGTGCATAATATCCCTTTAGCTCTGTCTGTCCGCCTGGCCTGCCTGTGTGCTGCGCTTCCTTTGACCTAATGGCGCTGCTCCTGGTGTACATCAGGCCTTAACATGAGCTGGGTTAGCCAAAATCTAAGCAGGAGTTGAGTGAACAGCAGCAAACTGAGTGTGAAAATACCTCTTAGATTCAATCATACATTTATTTCAGAGTTTCACTTTGTTTATAGGGCTTGACATCCATAGCATGAAGCATAAGTTCACATTTGCTTTGTGTTTTCTAAGTGAAGAAGAATTATCCATTCTATAGTCATTGTCTTAAGAAGTTCTATCATTTGTTTAAAAACCAACACAGACGTTGAAAGAGGTTTAGTGTAATTTCTTCAGTCTGTTGCAGCCCACAGCTTGTTTCCTTAGCAACCTTGAATGTACCCTCTGCGTATTAAATGGGAACTCACTAAGACTTACGACTGGATACCCATTACATGCTCTTGTGAGTAAGGTTCAGAATTTGGCCATATTGATGGTAGCAGATCTTGGTTAGGTTGGGCCCTCCATGCGCTTTCTTCACATGAAGCCATGAACTCTGTAGAAGGAGATGCTGGATTTCACCCTCCTTCTCCCCAGAGAGAAAAGATCAAGATGTACTTGCTCAGGAAACTGAAATGTAAGACATGAATGTCCATAGAAAATTGTATGCAGGGTCAAGTTGGAGAGTTGGAAAGTCCTGAAGCTGGCAAGAAGCAGCAATGTGTGGGATAGGACCCCACCTTCCCCTTGAGCCAGCAGATCGCTGGGAGGAGACAGGAGCATCTCTTTGTGGTCCATGTCTTTGTAGCTCAAACAAACAGTTGGCTGTTTCCCCTTCTCACCATGGGACAGTGATCTGAGGAAGCAAGTGTCCCTCTGAATAATTTTTCCCTTTCTGCTCCTCTGTCAGAGCAACACACCCATTTTGGCCATGCTAAAAAGCAGTATTGGAATAGAGAGAAATGATTGCTGTGAGGGCACGGGGCCATACCCGTGCCCTGGCCATAGTGAGATGATTTGTTCCATCTCACTCCCTGCTTAGTTCACCTTAGTCTGGATGTCACTGCTCTGTTGCCATTGGGCTGCCCCAGCCCTTGGAACTCGACCACCAAGGGGCTGGTTTTTAAGTACCCACAAGGCATTTCTCTTAAATAATATTTCTGTGCCTCAAAATGCACAGAAATGAGATTTTCAGAATGACTTCAGCATTGAGCACAGTTAAAGTCAGGACAAGGCAGCTGTCAAGCTGCTTCTGGAAATCCCACTAAACATCTGTCTTCATTTTAGGTGAATAACTGAAAAGCTAAAATCCTTGACTTTCAGTCACACCTGAGCTCTCAATGACTAAGACTTCAAATTCTGACCCCAAGGCAATTCTGAAAATGGGATAAAGGATTTTATAGGATTTAGGTGAGGTTTACCTTGGCGGGGGGGTGGGTGTGTTGTTTTTCTGAGTATGTTTTTGGAAGAAAGTTGCTCTAGGAGATTTTGCCTTGATTGATTGATTTTTGGAACATCTGATAAATTTTTATCAGCAATGTTTCAGCCTTGTGTGTATTTTAGTTTTGTTTTTCTCTTTTTGTCAGAGCCCTGGTCAATAGCCAAGCCCACAAGCAGCACTTGCAGTGGGTCATGATTGTGTTGTTTAAATGTTTGGGGCTGTATGGAATGACAGCAAATGCATTGACCTGTGATCTTGGCAACAAACTGTCTAGAGGCTTAGTTGCTTTGTTTCATGTTTGGGGTTTTGCTGCTTGCCATTAGTGTTATTTTAATGCTACTTTTTATATGTGCCATTTGCTCACTTGAGTGAGACTGAAAAGCACGAATATCTCATGGCTGTGTGTTTTGTGATGTCTCGGGGCAGAAGAAGTAAGAGCAGAGCAAGAAAGAAAGTTGGAATTAAAATCATAAACTACAGAGGACAAAATAGGACCTAAAGATCTTTTGCATTTTTCTCGTCAAAGTTTCTACTGGGCTCTTTCTCATTGCCAGACTTGCCTTAGTCAAAAAGTTCTTATATGACTGAAGAGCCAACTTAATGTATGTCACGTACCGCTGCCATTTATTTTTTCTACATATCAATAGTTACCAGAATATTATTTTAGTGGCTAGCATATGCTCCTCATAACACAGGGCCTTACTTAGGCAAAGAGCACCTCCTTTAGTCTATTTCTTTGTAGAAACTTGGAGAATAAAATAATCTAGTAAAATATATATATGTATATGTGAGTTTATAAATGCTGTTAAACTCATTAGAAATGTCTGGAGGCTAGTTAGGTTTGATTTCACTATAAATTTATCTCATTAAAGCAATTATTATCACTACCCAAAGCAGGTTTCTTAATTTTATTTAAAATGCTTTCAGTTCACTAATTCCTGGCTGATCTTTAATTATGCAAATTTTTGGAAGGATCATATCCAGTCATGAATCTACTGGCTGCTGGAACAGAGTTTTGAAACATTATAGGATTTTCTGGTGGGTTTTGGGTTGGTTTTTGTTGTTGTTGAAAACAGAAGATAAGGTTTTTTTAGTATGCTTTGTTTTCACTGGATCCAATAGTGCTCAAACTAGTCACCGAACTCCATGAGACTTTTACCTAAGTAAGGGTAATATGGTTTAGCACGCAGCCAGGCTTCTATTCTGTAGAATAGCCAAGTGAAAGAGGAGGAAAAGAAGCCAAGGGCGAGTAATTAGCACTGACTTTATAAATCTTGTACTAAACAAAACATAGCTAAAATCTGTGAAGAATTTTAAAAACTTGCTAATAACCTGTGAAGAATTTTAGTGCTTCTTTAGCAGATTATAGGAACAGATGCTGAAGACCCTGATGTTGTGAAGTGGTACTGCAGTCTCTTGATCGGTGCTGAGAGGGGACTGGGAAACACGGGGGATGAGCTGTGCTGGGTGACACGAGCAAGATCGAAGTATATCCTCAGCTGCCTCTGCCAAATGCCTCCAGATATCTTGAGGAAGTCGTTGCATTGCGGATGAGCCTAGGCAGAGGGTTAGGGCTCAGCAGCTCAGCCACAATATTTGGCTCTCAGATTGCAAGAGTGGCCTCAAGTGGGCACCATTTGCTACCATTGCCATCCTCACATCTCCGGCAGCAGCTCAGCATCAGCTGGCTGAGCCAAACCCACAGTGTGGCTTGGGCTTCGCCACCTCGTGTGCCTCTGGGTACTGCCCGCTATTGCTGAGCATAGGGGAACAGCTAAGAGGATGTCCTTGCAAGGGACTCAGAGAAAATTGACATTCTCTGCAAACTAGATAAAAGCTACCACACACAGAGATTGTTTTTTATGAGTCAAGGTCTGTGCTGCCCCTGGCATTTGTTTTGTGGATAAATTGCAGGCATAAGCTCTGTCTCCCATATCTTCTTATCCAGGATGTCCTTCTGAAGGAAAAGGAAATGTGTTCTTTAGTTCACGGTTGTGTACAATCCAGCTTTCCTTGCCAGGGGAATTTAAATCACTCTGCTGCTCTTTGACCAGTTTCTAGCACTTATAAAGCACATTAGAACAATAATGTTCTTGTCAGTGACATGGTGATTTGCCTTGCAGACCTCGCAGCCTGGAAAGTCAGATTCGATCCTGCAGACAGCCTGTAGAATACACTTATTGAGATGTGATAAGTAACCTGCCTTTCTTGTCCTCTGTCTCACCAAACTGAAGAAACAAAGCCTGTGAAGTGGCCGCGTAACATCTGCATGTGTCAAGAGTGGGATGCTGCTCCTTTGCAAACACTTCTCTCTGTCAGTCTTATAGGGAAAGAGACACAGGCACCTTTATCAGAGAGGAGCTACATGATGCATATGCATCAATAAGAGAGACTTGGAGTGCTGGAATGAATTTTTTCAGTGGCAGTAGTGCACTTGTCCTCCCTTCTATGTGTATACAACATCTAGCCCAGGAAGAGATAAAAGCAATGGTATTAGCACTCAGGTGGAGCTGAAGATGTAAATCCAGCTAGCAAAGTGTGCAGGATTGACTTTTCATGTTGCTTGGTAAAAAAAAGGAGGTCTTCCTCTGGCACTTTCAGTCATTTCTGCCACAAGCTTGGAAGGATCACGTGGTTCAGTTCAGGCTTGTTGACAGTTGTGTTGTACCTGGCACAAAAATGTGAAAAACACTAATGTTTCAAGCCATAGGGACAAAGCACCCAAGGATTCACAGGTGACTTTGGCTGTTTGTTGGGTTTATCTGCGATGATTTGCTCCAGGAGTGAAAGTCTGATTTGGTGGAAGAACAGAGCACCAGCAGAATGTGGACATCAGAGAATATGAACTCTGTGTTGCACCCTTGAATGGATGCTGGCAAATAAGCCACAAAATATACCTACTTGTGCAAAACAAGTGAAAAATCCATATTTTCAAAAAAATCACTGAAAAAATGCTGTAACATAAGCCAGACCTATGATCTGCGAAAAGCTTTTGTCTTCCGTGCTGGTTTTGAAAAGACTGAACGACTTTTAGGTATCTTAGTTTTCATTTACTTCATGCTTGGAGCATATCTCTTTCAGGAGAGACTGAGCTGCAGGATTTGTCATTCTCTTTCAAAGCATGTTGGACCCACAATAATCACATTCAGAATCACGCCTGGCTAAACTGTATTGCAGACCCTTTTTCCATCCTTAACCAGTACTCCTACCACCATCAGGCAGCTATTTTGCTTGAATAATTGCATTTCTGTGGAATTCTCATTTTCAGGAAAAAAATGCTAAAATGTGTGGTAGAGTTCACGCAGATTTATTGTGAAAATGGCCAAGTGAAAAATGTACAATAAGATTTAGCAATAAAAGTCATTCCTATTGCCAGCGGTTGTGTCTTATCAGCTGGGAGTTTGCAACAAGCCTGCCTGATTGACAGAGTGGGGAAAAAAGCTAAAGCAGAGACTTCTGCTGGAACCTGAGGCTTTACTGTAACAAGGTGACCCCAGCAAAGCAGGAGACTCAGTGATGTCTGCAAGCAGACTTTTCTAGTTTCTTCCCTTGTTTCTTTAAACATTCTCTTGAGTGTTGATTCATTAGAAATCTCACTAATCATTTTCTCTGTTTCTCAGCAAATTATTTGATTAATTAAAATTGCAGCTGAAATGTCTATCTGATTTAAACAGAAACCATTTATAAATGGAAAACTTTTAGGATACCATTCATGCTAGGAACTTTGATGTTGTTAATTAAATTATGCAAGGAGAATTTTTCTAAATAAGAACAGTTATTAGTGGAACTACTTAGTGTCATGCAGAATACCAGTAATGATATGCAAAAGTTTGGGCCTTACACAAAATGAGTTGTTGGAGTTATAAACTGCCTGTTAGTTCCTTCTGCATGGAACTGACTCAGTGTGATACCACGTGGCTCGAAGCCAGCACCACAATCAGGGCCTGCAAAGGGCACTTTCCATTCTCAGCGCCTGTTTTTCCCCATATTCAAGGGTACATTTAGGAACCAGGGGATTCAGCTGCAGTTTTAAGATCTCTGTATTTGGGGGAAAGTGAGACATGCCATGTTCTTTTCTGTATGGGAATTGGTTGGAGTTCCCTGAAAACAAGTAGTAACAGGTTGCTGCTGTGGCCAGCTGTGTCTTAACGTAGCAGAAGAGGGGAAACCACCCTTCCTTTCCTTATGGAGGCTTATTTGAGGGGGTAAAGTGTTTCTGCAAGGAAGAACCAATGTTACCTTTTCTGACTTTGTCCTGCTTCCAGAGTCACAAAGGAACAATGACAGTTATAAAACAGATGCTGCTTTAGAGATCTACAGAAGAGCGAGATGTCCTTACCAGCTTGAGGAGTAGAAGAACAGTGTGTGAGAGTTTGGGTTTGGATAGGACCTTGAAGTGTCATTAAGCCCCAAGTTCTTTCTATCCCAGGACAGATCAGCTCAACACAGACATGCATCGTTCTGCTACTGAGATAAAAATTAGTTGTTCCATGAGAAACAGTTGCTTATATCTCCCTCTGATCAGTGATGGTTTTGCAGATGAGATGGACTATGGGTCTTTTCAGGTGTGGCCAGTCCCAGACTTTAAGCTGAAAATACTAATTCACTCTAAAGTTTGCTGTTGACAGCATTAATTTATTCTGCTGGTTTTCCCTGGTGGCAAATAGATCTGCCCGGGCATGTTCAGAGCATGCAGGCTTTCACAGCAAAGGCTACTGATGTTGGGTTTGTTTATTACAGAAGCTCTGTACCAACAGCTAGGGTTTTTTAGGTTTTCCTATTTGTATAGAAAACTTCTTATTTCTTCAGACCAGACGTATTACCTCAGGATATTTACTCTGCATGTATAGAAATCTTAGACTCACCTTGGAATATTTTCATTTCTTCAGGGTTTGTTTTTAAGTAAAAATCTGCTGGTTTGAGGAAAAGCACACCCTGTAACTTATTTTGTGGGTAACACTTAATGCCCAGCATGGTGTGCAGGAAAAGGGCATATACTGTCAATGCTGATAGGCCATGTCTGGCCCTTTTCTTTTTCACAGTGCTACAATTGTCTTTTTCCATTAAAATCAAACACGGACTGAGCAGCCACATGCTAGGAAATCACTAAGTGCTATTTAAATAGATGTGTATCATGACTCTGAGGCAAGTGGCACAAAAGACGTCACACCTGGCATTCAGCATGTTAGGAGAACGTGAGATGGATGTAGCCAGAGGCTCCAAGTCTCCCCTCCACCCGTGGAGGGCATGCAGCACCTCGCAGGGCTGGGTGAACGAGTTGGGAGCAGAAGGAAACAGGCTTCTCTGATATTGTCTTGTAGCAGAATTAAATGTCTGCCTAGAAGTGTTTCGGACTCTTCATTAGTTAATGAAGTTTGGAACTTTCTTATGATGGTGGTCAATGTTGTGGGATGTACGGATAACTGTGAATATCCCCCCCTTCTTATATTTTGGATGTTTGAGCTGGTTGTGTGTAATCTGTCAGCAACAGCATGTGTTCAGTGGCCAGCTGTGGTACCAGAGTTCATAGTGAATATGGAGATAATGAAAGATTTTGTAAAACATCTTCAGGATAAACATTTTCCATTTTTGTCTTTTACTATTCGAGAACCAGAGATTGAAGTGCAGTCTTTAAACCTTTTCTTGCTGTATCCTAGTGTTTCAAAAGGACTTGTAATTTTGGATCTTGACTTGGAAACAATTTAAAGGTGGCTGATTTTCAGTGGCTGGGAATGCTACACTTCCTGACTAATCACACTCTTTTGACGTGTCTTAAATTGGGCACTGAAATAATGGATAGAAAAGTGCAAGTAGTTGACTTAGGACGGCTCTGTGGGGGTTTAGGCAAAGATGCTTTAACACACAGCTCTGATATGCTCTGAGTATGCACACAGCGACTTATCACTGCTGAGCAGACAAGAAGGAACTGATTAAGGCACAGTAAGTCAATCATGTGAAAGCATTAGCCTATGCTCAACCAAGTGATGTACTCCAAATGACTAGCCCTTTTTGAAAAGTGTAGGCCTGTTCTATTTCAGCGTCAAAAGAGTCTCCTGCTGGCACAGAGAATGGCTGGCAAAATAAAACATTTATTCCAAATATAGTAAAATGCATTATTTGGACTTTCCATGCTCGATCCAAGTCTTGGAAGATTCAGCAGAAGTCTCCATTGACATTAAATGAGGTCTGTACTGCCATGCAAGTTGGTGACTCTACAGCTGCTTTGTAACCTGGACCACCTATGCTGGGTAAAATAGGCATAGAGAAGTGGGTTCAGCAGCTGTATTTGCATACTAAGGGAATGGGCATGATTCTCCTGAATTTCCTGGCTTGTTTGGGGTTTTTTTGTTCTTTTTTTTGTCTTCTGCAGGCAGACGACCATCTGTCCTGGCAGTGTAAGCACAGTCCTGGACTAGCTAGTACAGCTAAAGCTGTAGCCAAACAAAAACCCATATAAATGCTGAATTCTTGGAGAGAAAAGAAGTCTGATTAGAGTCCAAGTTTTATTTTCTTTCTTTTGGAAGTATTTTTGCAGAGCTGAAAGGGAGAGTTCTTTACTCTCTTGCTTGAGTAATGCTTTGAAGTTTGGTCCTTTGCCAAAAGCCTGTTGACAGTAACATGAGTGTTGGTGGTGCTCACTGGCATCGTGTATTACTTGGGGATCTTTAAAAGCTCTCTGAACAGCTTACTAAGACTTCATTAACATTTGATTTCTATCTAAGTGAGGAAGAAATTATTACTGTGTCTTTTTTATGGGTGGATAGGCAGCACTAAGCAAGTTCAGTGTTTTACCTGCCTCTTAGGGCACACTCCCCCATCCTGGTAGAGGTGCCAGGAGTCTGAGAAAGAAGTCATCTTTTTCTTTTTAACAACCAATCTGACATCACCTTTGTTGCCTCCATTTCCATACCTTCTCATTGTCCTGTAGTGTCTTTCTGGGAAAAATGAAATGATGGTTAACCTCAGAGTTTCATTTCACAGCTATTTCCTGTAGATGCAAATCAACATCACCCTTTTTCCTACAGTTTATAGTTATTCCTTCTTCTTTTTTTTTCTTTTTCTCCAATTTTAAATGGGGAGGTTTATCTGCGGTGTTGAGATTTCTCATAATGATTCTCTCACGGATAGCCATGAAGAAGAGTCTAACTCTCTCTTTTCTTCTTGTCCTCAGGAAACCCACTGACTGTGGCTTGCAAAGCTTTCTTTGGATTCAGTGGAGAATCGGGCCCCATGATCTACTGGATGAAAGGGGAAAAATTCATAGAAGAATTAGAAGGTCACATTAGAGAAGGCGAAGTCAGGTACTTTTTGGAGTATTTACTATTAAAAACATAGTATAACCCAAAAGCTTGCTGGGTGTTTTTTAAACAGGTTTTTAATTGGAAGTGGAAATAGTTTTCTGTCTAAAGAGTGATGAATGACTTGGAACCAGAGCAGTGTGAGTTGCTCCCTCTCCTGTCTAGCGAATAAACTCTAAAGACATAGTAGCTATCTGTGTGCCTGAAAATCTGTTATCAAATTCCCCTGATGGTAGCTGAAGCGTCTGAGTGTTCTGGGGGTTGATTTTAGCCCTGTGTGGAAATGATGCTGTCCACTGCAGCTGCCCCTTGTGGCAGTCCTTGGCAAGATGACATTTGTTTCAGCATCAGTGTTAATCTTAAAGATGAATGGTCTCCTGTCAAAGTCACCATACTTCTTTTCTTCTACTGAATGTTTTGTCTGCTTGTGATACAGCTCTCGGCATGCCTTAACCAGGGCTTTCGAAGCATTTGTTCCTCCATGCTTAACACTTAAGGGAGAGAAGAAAGTCACTGTGTGAGGAAGTCCGATATCCAGCTTGTGCTTGGCTTGTCCCAGATGCTGGTTATCATTTGCTGTACCAGTTGTAAAGAAAACAAAAACTTGTATTCCCATGAACTTTCTTGGAATTTGCACCTAACAGCATCTTCTTGTCTTCCTTGCTTAATAATTACCTCATTAATGGCTCTTTGAGCAAAGACTAAGCTATGGTTGTACTATGGACAAGGTGGTCCCAGCTCCGATAGACACAATGATATAAAGAAAGACAAGGTCTTTGCACCTTCCATTGCACTTTTTTTTTTGGTCTCATTTCCAAGGTTTTTGTTTCTTGTAAAAGTGATTTTGAAGAGCAGGCAGGCAGAGAGTTTCCTTTGCTTTATTACTTGATCAATAATTTGAAGTTCAGCTATTTAACCACTAGTTATTAGATATACTAAAATAACTGACCTAACATTGCACCTTAATTGCATACAGATGGAATTTATCATATATTGGTAGAGTGGCTTTAAGTGTACTATCCTCTTTTGGACTTCTGACCACAAAATGCAATTATTGGAAACTTCTGCCATTGCAAGTATTCAGCATTTAATGACATTGTGTCCTCTCTGGTGTATATATATGAACAGAGTGATTTTGGTCATGTTCTTCCTCTGCATCAGAAGGACAGTTTGAGGTTTGTATTTAAAGAGCTCTCCAGCTCTAGCACAGTTCAAAACTTTTCCTTTATGTGCATTTGTTAGTGAAATTGAGTTTGAAAAAGCTGTATTTGTCCCTCACTGTGCCATCTCATTACGCATTCATGTTTCAAATTAATTTTGTGACAACTCCCTTTTCTCACTCCGTTAAAATGCTTTGACTCAGTTTACAGACCCATCAAAATTCTGTGCATCTTCTCTTCAACAAAGCTACTTATCGCGTACCTAATCTCCTGTGCATCACAGCCATCATTAAAAACATAGCATTTACCAAAACCTACTGCACCATTACCAGCAGTGCCACAGTCCATCCCTTTTTTCCATTTAGAAGTAGCTATGGCAACTGCAGTAGTAACTTTTTGCAAATGATTTTTTCACAGTAACAGCTCTTGTTTATGTGTCCCATTACAGGTATGCTGCTTCAGGGAAACTAAGCAGCACTAACTGTTCTGTCAGTGCCCTGAGCCAGCCCACATCTTCCACCCAGTCATATTTATGATATATCTCAAAAAATGTCATGTATGTTTCAAATTTGATGAGCCATGGTGAACTTGCTGGCCAGATGCTTTTTCCATCAGTTTGCTTCTATATGGTATTATCAGCACATTTCTGTTACTGTTGAGAAACTGCAAGTCACTGGGAACTGTTACAACCAGACCAAGATACTCCATGGGTTGCTCCTTTGGCAAATAGCTAACATTTTTACTCTGCAGCCCCTATCTTAAATTAGTTCACAAATTTAGTAGCACTCTGAATTTTTGGTGCTGTCCCTACCCTGGACTATACCCATTCACTGCGTTGCGGGATTTGCTGTATATGATGAGAATTCAGGTTTGCAGATCGATGCAGTGTGGGAGTACAAAACATCCATCCCTTGTTTGCATCCTCTAGCATAGTTACCAGTCAATTAGTGTGCTTTTGTGAAAGCACTGAAATAAGGATGCATGTGACTTGAGCACGTGACTGTTAAAATCAAACCCGTGGAACTGTTTTTTTGGTAAGCAGGCTTCACCATGAGTAATACACGTGTAGCTCTGGGGTTCTCATTGTTTATTAGACCTTGTTACAAAGCCACATAATAAAAAGTAACTAATCAGCATTGAAGGACTCGGAGGCAATGACCTCATCTCTAACCTGCCTCCTTGCCTTCCCTTGAATTAAGATCCCAAATGTTAGACACACATAGGGGGGAAAGCAGAAAGAGACTTTGCTTGCCAGGTGGGTTTTTCACAGTGGTAATAAAAATGTCATGTAAATTGAACCAGGGCTATTAAAGAAAAGATTAGAGTCTTTAAGCCTGCCTGCAGAGTTGTCAGTTGTACCTAATTATCAAAGGAGCCCACAGCAAATTTCAACACCATCTCTCTGCCATGGCAAAGAAGTATTTTCAGGCATAAATTTTACTCTCCCAGCCACCTATGACTTGCTTCCTTTTCTTCTTCAGGCAACACTGCAGAACGGTTTGCAGGTGCCTCATAATGCTCAACTTGTAGAGCATGTTTGTCTTTTTTTTCTCTCTCTCTCTTTTTTTCCTCTTCTGCATTTTTAAAGTGGAAATAGTTTAACTCATTCTAGAGGCATGAAAAGAAGTGAATGGAGACATTTTGAACTGCAGCTTTATTTCTTCCTGCTGATTAATTTAACATTCTGCCTTTTCACCTACGGAAGTCAACTGATGGTTGCAAAACGCTCAGACAAGATGAGGGTGTTGTATTCTGTTAGGAGGGGATGCTGAGGGAGGGAGGCAGAATTACCATACTTGCCTGGCTAATGTGCTGCGTACTTCGCAGAGAAGTATGGAAATGACAGCCCTCCCCTGAAAAGCTTATACTATTCGAGTAGGCCATTTCTGGGTAGAGAATGAGAAACGTGATGCAGGAAAGTGAGAGGGAAGATCGATGGGCCATGTTGTTAGTCCAGCTACTTTTATTTGGAGAGGTACTTATGCACACACAGATCTGTCCTTTCATCTACAGACCATTGTTAAGGACTAGAACGAAGGGACTAGAGCTCATATCCCTGAGTGTAGCTTCAGCTATATAAAGAATAAAAGTTTCCTTTTTGATAAGTTCCAACTCTCATACAGGTTAGTAAAGGTTTGGAATTAATGCCTTGGTCTTGCAAAGAGACCCAGGTGAAGCTTTCTTATGGCCTTTACATCTGTGATGATACAAAGCCTGAAAATTTGAGGCAGATGTGGTTTCAGAGGAAAAGTATTTTAACTTCAGATTCAACTTAGTGCATAAATGTGTTGGAAAAATATGACAAAAGATTTGAAAGATCTGAAAGTTTGGATATTTTTCATATGGATTTCAACATTTGGATTCTGAAATTACACTTTCGGTTTTAATTTGGATTTTTTTAACTGAACAATAATCAGTAGACAAACTGGTTTGTTTCACATGAAATAAAGTGCTTCAGCTTGAACAAAAAGAAACCACTAAGTATTTTTTTTTAGTTCACCCACCTCTTCTCTCTTTCCCTCCATCCTGTTTGTTGTGAGTTGTCAAGCACCATTGATCTACCTCTGTATTAAATGGTGTAATTACTCTTACAGTTTGTTCATCAAACCAGGAAAAAGTGCTATTCTTTTCTCAACTTGTGGGAGCTGACATGTGTTGGCAGCGTTGCTGGCAAAGTTCCCCCAACTCAGATAGGAACAAAGCTTCATCTTCTTGGAGTGCAGCAAATACTGTTGCAGATTAAGGTCTTACTTGTTGATACTGTATTCCTTTTCTAACCCAAAAATATTGTGCTCAATGTTCTCTGAACCAACTACAAAATACAATCAATTAAAGGCTGCACACATACTAAAAAAATGTAGGTGACCTATTGTGTATTTCTGTGGCAATAATGAATCATTAGCTGTAGAGTACTGGTTAAAAGAAACAAAGAAAAAAAAAAGCAGGAATAAAAGGTTTAACACCACTAAGAGCTTTCTATGCTTTGCTACCAGCATAATGTTTAAGTGTCTGTCAGCATTTTCGTGATAGATCCTATTCTAAAGAGTTCTCTTCCTGAAGATTGCAATTAGCATGAAAATAAGTGAAAAAAAAGTCTCAGTCCAAATACATATTCTTTTTTATGAAAGATCCTTTTTATCTGATCATGAATTATTTAAATTTAGGTTAAGGGTTGATTATTTTATTTTAAATAGATTCAGAATAATAGTTTATTTTATCTTAATTGTAATCTGTCTTCATTTTTTTCTGCGTAAAATATGCTGATTATAGTAAACACAAGGCAAGCTGAACATTCACAGAGTGCTCCAGATTACTGTCACAGATATCATCTCTCTTAATGATTTTATTTGGTCCTTGTGGCATGATTTGTAGGCCAAAATTTGTGGAGCATACTTTCCTGAGTTTAAAATATTTCGCTTTGTATACATATGAAATATTAATAGGTAAATGAGAATTGATTTATCTGACCCCCAATGATTTAGACTGATTTGAGTCTGCAAACAGATCAGGCTCTCTTTGGAAGCTTCTTTTCTGGCCAGATATAATGCAAATTCAGCCTTTCTTGCATTGTTTTCAGCACTTGGACTCAGGGTCAGAATAAAAAAAAAAATGCAAAAATAAACAGTAAATGAGAGTGAATTTGCAAAAAAAGATGCAATCCAAGTTTCCAAACACAATTTACATGCCTGTTCTTAAACTAATGTTGTTCCACTTGCTTTTTTGCAAGTTACACAGCCATAGTGAAAGAGGCTGAATTACTGAGGGTGCTCTAGTATGTAATCTGAGTTCTGTCAGATCACACAAACCTTTTAAGTGGTGTATGAAATCTTTGTGTAAAGCTGTGGTTTATAGCACTCAGGTTTGCATTGTCTGGTGCAATGCCCTCATACTTCACTTCTGATTTGTTTTCAGATTTGGAGTTCCATGTTTATTATATGAAATTATGTACACAAGAAAATATGTGTGCGCATTGGAAACCCCAAAACAACTTTGTTTTATAATAAGAGACATTTGGGGTTTGTTGTTGTTACTGAAAAATTTTAAGCTCTCCAGAAGCAGTTTCCATCCGGCGCAAACAGTGCTCTGGTTAATTACTTTTTGCCCAATTGCTTCCCTTCAGTCTCCAGAGAAAATATTTCTTTTATGGTTCTTACTTATACCTCTACCTTTTAGTGCCATACGCTATCTTTTCAGAGAAAAGACTCACTGAAGTACTACACGCAATGATGAGTTCACAGGCGACTGTGAGGGCATCACACGTTTTATGTTTACCCCCTTACACGTTATGCAGCAGTACACTAACAGGATCAAATGAATCTGGTAGATTTTACTTGACGCTACATTTTGTTGTTCAAAGGACCGGTAACTTTTTCTTGAGCAACTGATAAGAAGCCTCTTGAGAGAATAGGGCATTGTATTTTTAGACTTAATGTCAGCATCAGAAAACACTTGCATTTACTTTGCATTCTTTTTAGTGTTCACATTAAATGGAACAGTGACATGAAAAGACTGTACCTCTGGCCTGAAAGTCTGCTAGAACTTTCTATTCCCTTTGTGGGGAATTTGCAGGTCTCCTCAGTCCTCTAAAAGGAGCAGAGAGCTCTTGTTCTTGACACTGTTCC
The DNA here is from genome assembly GCA_008711295.1 of Anarhynchus alexandrinus. Classification (NCBI taxonomy): domain Eukaryota; kingdom Metazoa; phylum Chordata; class Aves; order Charadriiformes; family Charadriidae; genus Anarhynchus; species Anarhynchus alexandrinus. The sequence goes on from VUYV01000267.1 coordinate 381,055, forward strand.
CTTTTAAAATAAGGATCTAGCCCCCAAAAATAGAGGAAAATTCCTCAGAGTAGCAGAGCTCCTTTCGTTGGTTTTCGAGACTGCATTAAAATGGATCACAACAGCCAGCCTTTAAAATATTGCCTTGTAATTTGCTCAGCGATGGCTTAGTAGTGCATACTTATTTCTCTGGAAAATGAGTATTTATTGCTACTTTTAAAAGAAACATTGTTTTTAGCTTTCAATGCTGGAGCCAAGGTAAACAAGCCACATGCAACCGTTGCACTCGTAGCAACTCTTCCTGCACTTGATTCAGCTCCTTGCTACAGACATGGCGGGAGAAAAAGGCTTTGGGCCGTCATGAAAGATGCCTCTGTGAAGTCTCTTTTAGGCAACTCGAGTCCCCTTCTAAGTCCTTCTCCAGGGGCAAAGGAGGGCAGGAACACTGTGTATCTTGTGCTGAGAAATCATGGTTCTTTTGGGAATCTTCCACCCATATTAATTCAGTTAAACAAAGACTGTATCCTTCCTTTCAGACTCCTCAGAGAACATCTTGGAGAAAAAGAAGTTGAATTGACATTGATCTTTGATGCTGTAGAGGAGGCAGACCTGGCTAACTATACGTGTCACGTGGAAAACAGAAACGGACGGAAACATGCCAGTGTTCTTCTGCGCAAGAAAGGTAATTCTCTTTATTTAATTACGTGTACTCTCACCTGCCTCAGTAGCAACAGGTCAGCCAGTAGCAAAGGTCCTGCTGACCTCTCTGAGCCAGGCTGAACTCCTACTTGGAGCTGAAGTGTGTTTGTGTTACAGCTTTGGTTTACCATTTGTGAAAAAAAATCATGAATTATTCTTTAGTCTCTAGTGAACCAGCCTTGCAGGTGATGCGCTTGCCTGGAATACAGTCACCCATAAAGCACCAATATAATCAGTGGAAGTATTTTGGTCTAAACAACCTATGAAGTTGGCCCAGAGTTGACTGACTAGACCAGAGGTAATTGTGTGATGGACTTACAGTGTGCATTTCTTAGAATAGGTACCTCAGCAGTGAGGTCAGATGTTCTTGTATTTCTCTACTTCCTGGCTTTGCTGTTTAAATTGAAAGCTTTAAACAGTTGCCATGAATTTTGATTTCTAACTGCATTAGGAATGAAAACATTGCAAGGGGAGCTACAAATCAATGGACAATTACCCAGTCATGTTTGCTTTGCTTGGTACTGTACTGGAGTTGGGAATACCACTACTGACAAGTTATCTGTAGCAGAAAGGAAGCCATTTGGGTTTCAGTGTTCCAAATTAAAAGCTGCTACTATGCTCTGCTGTTTCTAGAAGTCATTATCATAAAGAGTGTAACAGTATCTCATTACAGGTCTTATGTTGTTTGTTCAATCACCTCTCCTATTCATAAGTAGGGTGACATTTAAATTTGATGGTGATCTCTCTAAGACACACTGTATTAGGTAGTACAAAAGCTATAAGACAGTAACTGTTGAGGAAGCAAAGGAAGGTTACGAGCTCGGGATGAAGACGTAATGTGAAACCACAGAGCCATCAGCACAGGAGATTGACTAAAGAGTTCATACATTGTCCAGATCTCTGCCATTCATCTTGGCTGTAAATTAATTTACCAAAAGAGAAGAAGAAATGTTTCCACGAGGCACACCTGCAAGTGCTGTTCCACTCCTTCGTGTGCTTTCAGACCACTAAGGCAAAGGACGTGCTTCTCAGCAGATTGGGAATTGCAGCGTTCGTGTCAGTTAAAAAAGCCAGTGCTCTCCATCGTCACACTCGCAGCAAAATCCCACAGAAGTGTCACCCTTTGGAGGAGGTTTAAATATACTACTAGCACCTGAGCGTGCTGCAAATTGACCTCTGAGCCTAGGGTAAATGTCACCATGGGACAAATGAACTAAGAGCCAGGTGGAAGAACAGAAAGACCAGGCAAAGCCTCTCTAGATTGGGGCACTGAAGTTCCGGAAAGCATGCATAGTCCTCGGTTCACCTAAAGGCACGCTGAATGCTGAGTGCTGTGTTTCATGGCTACGATCTGTATAAAATGAAAGATGAGGGGGAGGGGTGGAATTGGGACAAAAAAGGGCTACTAAGGAAAGGAAACTTTCCAGTCAATGTCCTCTTTCTTTGCTGTTCTTTTATGTGATCCACAGGTTATATACGTGAAAGTACATAGGCAATCCTGCCAAAATCAGTTGAATTAAGTCCTACTTACACAGTTTCCTCTATATGTGAGAGTTTTATGTCCTCCCAGAAAGAAGGGCGTAACATAGGTTATATTTTACGCTAAGTGATAAAGATACACAATACGGAAAGTACAAACCACTCTGAGAAACGAGCGCCCGCAGTTGTGTTGTGGAACACACATGAATGTATATCCAACATCTAAACTGACAGGACTAAACTGACAACTTTAATTAAGGAATCTGGTCATCATGATGAAGGATTAGCCTCTTTAGTGCAAAAAGCATTCTAGCTTTCCATCCACTGAACCTCATAAATATACAACTGATAGTATATCTATCTTGACACTATTAAATGTTCAGCTGTGTTGCACGTATTAGAATAACAGGCTAGGTTTATTTATAACAAGAAAATGTAGATATTTCAGAGCTCTGCTGAAATTATGGAAGAAGCACTGCTGAATACAGAATTTGGAGGTGGAAAGGATCACTTCTCAGCTACTACTTCATTTCTCTCTGCACTGTGGCTGTAGAAAGCTTATGTTCCCCTCAGGCATTCTCAGTAGTTGATTTTCAAGCTATTAAAGTGTCATTTAAAATAACCACAGTATTTTCACTGTGTCCTTTGACTGCCTGTCCCATTGTCCTGTTTGTTATTTATTAAGTTCTTACAAATACTTGACCAAACTTTTCCTTTCTGCAACTTGGTATAATTACTTCTCATCCTAGCTTTCTCCAGCTTGGATTTGACTGTAGAGTACTCATGAGCCAGGAAACACTACTCTGTTTACTGACCTGTGGCAAGATTTAGGGCAGGACTGGTAGAAAGCTGTTGACTGGCATCCTTTGTGCATGTCAAAGAAAGGATCGTGGATTCCTATTGTAATGTGCTGCAGCTTTCCAGATGCTGGAGCACTCGGCAAAGGCGAAGAGGAAGCACAGATCTCTCAGCCAGAGAAATCCCCCTCCCCGCAAAGTCTTACCTGCTAAGGGCTGCGTTATCCCTGTTCGGCGAGAGGTGCTTGTAGCTCCGTTTTGCCTCCAGGTTGTCACAGTGCTGTGGGTTATGTCTGCCCTCTGTTCAAAGGTGTCATTGCAGCACATCAGGTCTACACAAGCAAGCATAAATCATGAGTCCTGCTAAACTAGGAAGGCTTGGATGAAAAAACAGGAATAAACTGCAAGTCCAAGTTACAGCTTTAGTGTGAGAGTTTCTAGAATTAGTTCTTGTTTTGACATCAGGTGGTTACTTTTAAGTACATACTTTGCTTTAAGGAAGAAAAAGGAACTACCCAAATATTTAAGGTAAAATATGTTGAAGTCTTTTGCTATATTAGTGGTACGGTCCTCACAAATGCTTTCAGAGAATACAGGAGCGTTGTCGATACAGCACCAGTGTGCTGATAGCCCCAGAGCAGACATCATCATTTAGGATTTTTTTTTAACTGAAAAAGAACCAAATCCAGTTTCAAGCACCGAAAGCTACCAATGCAAAGACAGAATCAAGCATGTTCCTGAGACCTGAATACCGCTGTCTGCTATCACATTCTTCTTTACTGACTTAATTTAAGGCCACATTGTTATTTGCTTTCAAGTAGTTCAAAAGTAAGTTCTGGACAATACTGGGTTTGCTTTTCTTCTTCTCTCCCTGCTGTCCTAGCATGCTTGGTGCTCAAATTACATGGAAACACAATATACACCCACTTGTCCCTTAGTTGTGGAAATAGTTCAGGATTCCCTTCAAATGAATTTGAAAACAGTCCAGTATTTTAGTGACTGAAGTCTACATAGCCTATAATATAACTGTCCTGGAACATGAATAACTTCTCAGGAACTGCAGAATAAAATCAAGCCGTGCTTTTAGTGGAATGAAGCAGTGAATTTAGACAAAAGCAAATATTATAATGATATTTGCTCACCATTTATTTCAAGGAGTCTGCCTTCATTCAAGACATGCAGGAAACTAATTTGGGGGGGTTTCTTGTACTGCTGTTGTACTAAATGATGAGGAACCTTCTAAAATATATTTGTCTTTCATTTATTGGGTGTTTATGAGACTTCTAGTATTTTAAAGACCAGAATCCTCTGTGGTACGTTGTGGCTAAGTCCTTCTACATTATTTTACATTAGAAACTATCAGAATATTATTATTTACTAATTTTCAGGCACTATTATAGCATAAAGCCCAGATTCAACTCCTTTCCTAATGTTTGGTGTGCTGCCTTCTCTACTGACCTCAGTGAGGACCACTTGAGGAGTAAGGTATTAATCAGAGGCAGAGACTAAGAGCTGGAGTATGCAAAAAACCTGAAACTTGTGGGGTTTTTTCCATTGCCTTCACCCTGGAATGGAAATGCAGAGCCCAAAAGCCTTGGCTTTCTGCTTCTTTATGTCTGGGCTCTAAGAGAATTTATGTAGCAGTAGGACAAATACAGGACATGCAAAAGCAGGTTGATTCTACCTGTTGAGCTGGATTTTGTCGTTTTGCTCGATACCCTGCCATTCCCCCAGCAAGTGGACACAAGTCTGTGCTCCTTTGTGGGCAGCAGGTGGTTGAGGCTCAGCATTTTCTCTCCTTCCAAGCTGGCAGCTTTGGCATCATCTCACTTTCCTAGTAAAAAAAGATTCCATACAACAAAAATACATTTTTTCCCTGAAAAGTGATTTTAACCAACTCTGTTTTCCATTTGACCAGATTTATCCCCAGAGTATATGCTAACTTTATCATGCGGTGTAATAAAAGTCCCATGAATTCCCTGTGTTCTCAAAGAGATTAAATAGCTATTATAATAGACTTTTTCCATCTATTAGTCCATGACTTCTTAACAGACAGACATCAGAGATACTGTAAACTGGGAATAGCTTGACATCTGATGTTAATTATTGAAATACAAGGCATGGCTAAGCAAGAATAACCCCAAAAGATACACAACTAATTTGCTTTTTATCTTGAAAATGACACAAATGACATACCAGTATTTTTTTCTGACCTAAGTTCTACAAGCAGAAAGATCACAAAAACTTTGTCTTGGCTGTATTACAGTTCTTATGTCTTCATGTTATATATCACAGCAGCAAATATCTTCATGATGTCTTATCTAAACTAATATAGGTTGTTAGAGGTAGCTGTTGTCAAATTGTCATCTTTTGTCTTTTATGGCTAAGTAATATGCCAAGTGGTGTGATAAGCAATATTGTGTTCAGACAACATTTTGGGCTAAAGAGCAGTACTGTATATCTTATTCTCACATGCTGCATACAGCATTTGATGCACTCTGAGAATACTGAAGTTTACAAGTCCACAGGATCATTAAAAGTTGATTAATCCCCTGTGTAAAATCACTACATAATTCCCTTGTAGAAGAGTTATGATTATAGCCTCAAATGCATTCTGGATGGTGATTTTAGGTGAGCAGTAGATGGAGTTAATGGGTAAAGTTAAGCAATAGGTAATGAACAAAAACTTAGTCATCCTTAATGTTACAGTGGTTATAATTGGAAGCTGCACAATTTTATGTGGAATTGTACAGTGGATTAGAGCAAATAAGGCTGGGAAAGATTATAACCTTTTTGTCTTTCCTTGCTAATTTTAGATTTGATCTACAAAATAGAGCTTGCTGGAGGACTCGGAGCCATCCTTCTTCTGCTTATTTTGCTTGTGACCATCTATAAGTGCTACAACATAGAGTTAATGCTGTTCTACAGACAGAACTTTGGAGGAGACGAAGCAGCTGATGGTAAGCAGTTGCTCAGGAAACTCAATATATGCAATGGAAATATTTCACAGACCCAAAGTGATGAAACTTGTAGATTGAAATGAATCCCAAAAGATACCTGCTGCCAGTTTAAGTTCGAACTACTAAGCACCCAACAGTGTAAAGCCCTAAGACTTTCTCCCAAAGCCCCCTGAAATCAATGAGTCTTTTCATTGACACGTCACTGGGCCATGCCATAAGCAAATGGGAGTAAGACGAATTGTTCATGAGTCTGTTATAGAGGCTTGAATGTCTTTTGTGAACTGATTCCTCAGAACTCTTCACATTCATGTGTCCCCGTGCCACATATGCCCAGGGTCACTTCTCCTGAGATCCATACTGTGTGTGGGCAGCCCTTTCACCAGGTATTTTTCATTAAACATTTCCATTGAATTGTCTTCAGGCTGCCAACTACTTCCAGTAACTAGTGAGAGGCAATTGTCATTGAGGTTAACTAGTTACCTCAGTTAATTGTGAGACTGTAAACAATGTAGTAGGAATGTACAGCTTGCTTGGAGAGTATGTTTAGGAACAAACTAGGCTGTTTTCAGTGTTCTTCCCCTTCCCTTCCCTCTCACTAGCATATATTCTGTTTGGTGCCTAAAGCTAAACATGTATTTTTAAATTGAAGCTTTAATTCTCCTGAGTATCGAACATTCCTGCTCCGATGAAGCTGGAGTAAACCCTGCTAAACTAAATCCAAGCACTTTAAATCCTATTATTATATTCTTAACAATTCTATTATAGCATAGTTAATATGTTATTAATAAGCATATAACTAGTATCTGCTAAAGGTCTGAAGTAGAGTGTTCACAGTACAAAGTACAGGTAATTTTCATAGCCCACTGCAACACTTATGAGTCATGTAGGCAGTCTGGAATGGTATATCTAGAAACAATAATGTATTTGAAAAAAGAGCAGGAAACACGTTTCCCCTATTGTGCCAAAACAATGTGCAGTTGCACAGACATGTTGCTTTCTGCAGTTAGCATTACTGTTATCAAAATAATAAACGTTTCTTTAACACTGAGTAGATAGGATGTGAAAGTGTTTCGCTACAATGAAATCCATAGAAGTTTTGGAGAACATGTGGAATGACATCCAGGGGATTTTAGAATATGGAATGATAAATAGCAGGAATAGAGGTCAGGAAATTTCCTCTTCCTCAATCTTCATGTGTGAGTGCGAAAACCTAAGATGATGCTTTTTTCATAATACGCAATACTGCAAAATATTTATGCTGATACCTAGGAGAAAGTGAAGTGTGACATTTTTTGGTTTTGAAGTAATTTACCTCTAACACCTTGGGATTATACCAACATAACATCCCTGGTTCACACCAACAAAAAGTGACCCGAAGTGGTAACTTCCTCCAGATTGCTTTGATTCATTTATCTTGTGTTTTCAGTGTGAAGCTGCTGCATTTTTATTCATGTAACTTCCTTGGTTCAATCACTTTTTAATTTATGAAGCAATATTATTTTCTAGTTGTTTAGAGGAAGCCCCATGAGTACATAGGGGATTCTGTGTGCATGTTAATTCTGAAAACACCTTTTATTTTTCCAGTGCGTGGGTTTAGAACTATTGCAGCTTTGTGTCTCATTCTGATACTGCAGAATGAAAGATGGAGGCAGAATATTACTGAAATCATAGCATATAAGGGGATGTTTCTTTCTACTTATGTAGGCTACAGTGGGAACACACAGAGCTCCCATGAGCAGTCAGCTGTATACATGCAATTGTAGGGTCATCTTCCATTTATACATGTATTTCTTTAAAATAGAAGATTTGGAACTCAACAGATTTGCTCTATTCCTGTTTCTAAAAATATCCTATGTAAACAATGTTGGATGCATTCACTTCCTGTGTTGTGTGTGGCACTGTTTTTAGAGAAAATGATACTGAGGATTAAGGAAAGACATTTAGAAAATGGCTCCAGACAGTGCTGCATCCAAGGCACACAGAGCAAGCTGTGGGCAAGCATGGATAAGTCCTTCTGCTACGTCCTGTGTATGTGAAGCTTGTGAAGAGGGAGTCGAGACCGTAGAGATGTAACACAAGCGTACGGACTCGCAAGAGCCCGAGGGATCTGGTTCTGTCTACGTCTTACGTACTTGGGCTGTGAATAGAGGTGACTGGAGAGGGCAGTTGTACCCACGCAGCTGGAAGGGGCGGGAGGCTCAGGGTCTGTCCGCACACAATCTGTGCGTGGCTTTCATGCTGCTTTATAACCAGGCATGTCATGCTCTGAGGCTTGCTCTGCTGCCTTTGCAGAGCTCTCAAATGTTTGCAGGGATGTTTGTCTCCCAGATTGCTTGGTTGCTGGCTTCTCTTAAAAGGTTTTGGCAGGCTTCATTACAGACAGGGTAGCAGGGTTTGGACAGGCCTCCAAAGCTGACTGGCCTTTATTTCTTTGCTGGTTGTTCTTCTGCCATCTTTCCATCAGTAACTACTATTTTTGTATGCTGTTGATTTCAGAGCAATATCAGCAAGCCAGGTGGACATCCTCCCATACAGCTATGGTGACACTAGGCAAATTGCCTTTTACAAATATATAATTATTCACATGCTTTGTCTGTAGCTCTGACCCTCGTGGGTCTGGCTTTGTGTCAAGAATTATAAGAAAGTTACCCTCATTTCAAGGTCATCAAGGAATGTATTGTATTATGATTAACTATTTTTTGTTTATCAGGGTATATTGATGATTTTTAACTGCTTTAATTATCTTCCATGTGCACTGTTCTTTACAGATAATTGGTACTCAACAATCCTTCATTCATGCAGTTTTGTCCTCACAACATTAACTATTTGATTTTTCATTTTCTGTAAATAATGGCAGCTGTGCTTTTCCCTGGAGACTGATTTGCTGAAGGTTGACTTTTTCAATATACTATTTTCCATTACGGCAGAGGAATAGCAAAGAGAAATGTCATGAAGGCAGTCTGATCCCAGCGTGGATCCCAACTCGATAGTGGTGCCACTTCTGTTCCTGGCACAGCCACCAGCTTTTAGCTCAGTGTTTCGGATGCAGAGAGCTGGAGACAAGCCCCAGGGCTGTGAAGGAGGAGGAGGCGATGTGTTGCCTTTTGTAGCCAAACCACTGTCCTCATGCGGCGTTGCCTGGGTCCCCTCTGTGACCCACTGCTTGCCTCCAACTTTTGATGAAGCTTTGCCTCCAGCCCTGAGCTGCAGGCAGAATAGAGGGGCAAGTCTCCCCCTGCGCCCCATTTGCTCTTGGAGTTATTTCTCTCTCTCGTACTGTGAGCCCCAAGTATTTAAAACGTCTGGGATCCAAGTGAACTCTAAAATTATGATATTGGTTTTAAAAACTACAAGATTTTCTGAAGAATTGCTTTGGACTGTTTGTCATTGTTTTCTGCATAATTGGTATTCATTTGAGTTAAATCATGTATTTTCTCACAATTGCTTCCGCAAGGGAGTTTTCCTTGCTGAAAACTTTCCAAACTTTCCAGGCTCAAAAACTTTTCCAAGCTCAAAATTTTCACATAATCATAGCACTCTTCAGGCATAGCAGTTGAAAGATTTCCATTAGCAATATGTAAAGGATGAAAATAAAAAGTTCCAGCTTTAGTATTGGTATCAAAATTTTGCCCATGATCTTTTCAGATGTGAAACATGTACACTGACCACGTGAAGCAGAGTCAGTAACTAGCTCAACGTGCAGAAGAAAACTGAAAGGGCATTGTTTGTCTGCATCTGAAAGATTTCTCTGTGGAAGCTGGATTCTGTCTTCCTTTGACAAGTCCCAGTTTTGTTGGGAAATGCTTAATCATTTCAAGAAATAATACGATTTCCTAGTACTTTCCTGTATTCTTTATAGTGCTCTTGCAAACAGCTGGCTGAACATGAATTTGTTTTCTTACAGACAACAAGGAATATGATGCATATCTTTCATACACCAAAGTGGATCCTGATGCGTTAGATTGTGATAATAATGAAGAGGAGCAGTTTGCACTTGAAATTCTGCCGGATGTTCTAGAAAAGCACTATGGGTATAAGCTCTTCATTCCGGATAGGGACCTGATCCCTAGTGGAAGTAAGTATTTCTGACCTTTCAGTTTTAATTCTCTCTGATGTGTCATGAAGGCCTGGACAGTGTGATAAGTACTAGATATGGGAAACCTCTCTTTATGAAGTGGTTGTGAGGATTTGAAAAGTTTCCTCAGTACTGCAAATTTGAGCTCCAGGTTAGAGCTTGTTCTTGCACCACTGAAATCAGGGGGAACTGCCGTTGATTGTAGTGGAAGCAGGAGCTGGATCTTCCTGCAGGGAAGGCTGCAGCACTGCAAGCAATACTGTAGTCCAAAATCTCTGCATCAGACACAGGTAGCTAAGCAGGAAACTTCCAAAAAAGATTTTGTAGTCTCTATTTTACCATTGAAAATGGGATTATTTTTTTTTTTCCAGTAATTATTTGTTTGTCTACAGCATCTTTACAAGTAAAAGTCATCTTTCCTGTCGTCTTTTGGTTTTTTCCCTAACTTTGAAGTCTCATAAATTGCTACAATAGGTTCCGAGTTAACGGTATAGGTGCAATTTTTCATTAGAGTTTTGACCAAATGTTGCATTTCTGAGCAGTGTTGGTATTGTACAAACAATTGGTATTGTGTAAGTAATACTAAGTCTTCAGAGGACTATGTACAGCCCAGTGATCTGATGCTGTTTTCCATGCTGACAGTGAAATACAGTTGTCCGTTTCAAATAATTTTGCTGCCATGTCTGAAGATTCAGCAGCACCTTTGGATGTCTGTAGCAACAGTTAATGCCTTCCTAGCTGTAGTTATGGCATCTCTTCTTCCAGATTCATTTTTGGACAAGTCAAAAAAGACCACAAATCATATGCATCATCAATGCAATCAATGATGAATTTTGAATGCACAGTATGTTTACTTTAATATCACATTTATTTGAAATGGTACCCTTGTGAAAAATAAGCTTTTACAAATTCTGTCTGCAAATCACTTCCATGAAAAACATAAGAAGACAATATGAGCTTCTGTCTGTATATGCCACTGTATAGGAAATATGAATAAGAAAACAAAGCAATGGCTGTGCTGGAGCAGATGTCCCCAAACATGAAACAGCTAGAACATGGCTGCATTAGCAACCTGACTGCCAAAAGACTTGAAACTGCTGCCTTGCTGCTGCCAAAACCCAGTGCCTGCCCTAGAAGCTGGAGCCTACTTCTTCTCTGACATTTGAGGGAGCTGGCAACAGAGCTCTGAATCCCGTACCATTGGGAAAGAGGAGCCAGAGCCTAGTCAGAGATCAGGCAAAGTCCCGTGTAGTGGCTTGAATTTCTCATGTGCATTTGCAGCTCCTAGATTAGAGCTGCTTCCCCTGTTGCTTTTACCCTGCCCATGCAAGGTGTGAATTTTACTCCCTTACTGAGATATTCCAGAAAGGGGACTTAGCTCGTAGCCTTCTTATTTCTGACTGTACAAGCAAATAGTACTGAGTTTATAGATATTATTAAGATAAAATACATCTTTTTGTGTTAAAAATCACAGAACTGTTGTAAATAGTTGTTTCATATCCAACAATATAGCAGAGTTATACATAGCAATTATACAAGTGAATTAAAGAGTTTAAAGCTAGCCCTTCAATGATAACTATACTGAGGCACAGATTAATCTGAAATGAGATTCTTCTTTCCAATTCCTGTACCAGCCAGCATGGTATTTTATTTTTGTCTATTTTTGTCAGTCAGACACTCAGCAAATACTTGTCATCACTTTGGGTATTCATTAAACCTCTCCTGAAAATGTAGGGTACCTGAAAATGTCAGTTCTCATTTATGAACATTCACAGATTTAATACCTCTTTTTTCCTCTCAAACTCACTTCTTCAGTATTATGAAAGGGCCTGATTCTAACACATGGAGCTTCAAGAACGCTTAATCAGACATAATGACAATGCAGAATAAAATGTGGAACCGAAATGAGTGTGATTTGCATGCTTTAGCTTTGAAAAAGATATGTGGGAAGGCACTTTATTTTGAGGGGCCAAGAGGGAGGGAGAAGTGATGGGAAGGAGGGAAAATTCAGACTCCTGTATTTGTAAGCTCTCCATGTGCGCTGAAGAAGTGGAATATGGCTGTGTTCTGCCTAATGCTCACCAGTCTTTCAAGGACTTGCAGTGCTTAATGAAGAGAGCAGGCGGTGTGATGTGGTATGGACCTGCTAGAAACTTCAGAGGTAAATGTAAGAGTGACTGTCTCCAAAAGTGGCAGATATGACAAAATAGATAGGTCTTCAGGGTAGATTTCTATAGAAAAATAGGGGTTTGATCACAGTTACCTTTTTTATTTTAGGTAATATCTCTTGTCATATGTACTTCATTTCCTCGTCTTCTGGTGTAAATGGCTTTCAGTGTAATGCAGTGCTTTCCCACTGTCCATTCTGATGTGTTTCCTTCTATATCTTGTGTACTTAAACGTGTACCATTCCACTAGTACAGCAAATAAGGTGTGTTTTGTAAAGCTGGTTGTTTCATATAATCTCTGCAATTTTAAGGTGCCGCCACAGGAGGGTGTGCATTATTGCGCTTGCTTCCTGGCATGAAGCAATGCGTACAGCTGCTACTTGGATTTGAGAGCAAGCGAAAAATAGATTTGTTAAATAGTATTTCATTAACTTTCTTGCACACTTCTCTGAACAAACTGAAAAGCTGACTTCAGAAAAATTCAGAGACAAATTTGATTAAGTTTTTGTCCAGACGGTTCATCTCTAACCTCTGGGGAAAAGCTATGATAGGCTCTGTATGTCCCTGTGCAGCCGAGGGAGAGATAACAGCCAGATGTGACTTAGCTGGGCTGTGCACACCCAGCAGCGAGCTCCTCCACACTGCATATCCGAGCTTTGCATTTCGGCTGTGTGCTGAGGGCCGTTTGTTTCAGGGATGCCCAGGGAGCGACTGTTGCTCTCCCTAGGAGGACAGAGGTGATGGCTGTGGGGACTGAGGCCACAACTTCACTGTTGGGAAGCAGATCCCTGGCATCCAGAGTTCAGGTCAGGTGGGGCTGAGTCGTGTTTTGCAGTAGGTGTTGGTTTCTGTGCCCTGCTGGGATACAAATGTTATCCCAGTGGAGCGTTTTGTCCTAGTGGGAGAATCACTGTGAAGGATGCTGAGGGCCTTGGTGGTGCCCACCACACAGTGGCCGGCAAGGACCTTTGCGGTGACTCTTGGAGCTGCCTGAGAGCAGCACAGATGGACCCGGCTCGCCAAACTTGAGAGGTAGAAACAGGGCTCCAGCAGCCACTGCTTCTTGCTCCTGCAGAAGCCCATGTGGCCATGCAGGCTGGAAGATGAGAGGGGCGACACGGTGGGGAGACATGCCAGTGTGCTGTGTAAGCAGCAAAACCAAGTTTGTAACCCAGGATTTGAGTTGCATGTTATAGAAAGTACGATAGCAGCTATTCTTAAAGAATATTCTTTGGTCTTAACAGAGTGAGTGTTCTTCATTCTTTCAAAGCTGACAGCACATATACTTTTCTGCCTAGGTAACTAAGGCATAATTGAACATGTTAGCCTGCATAAGGAGACTGTGATCCCTAAGGTACAGTTGCAGTTGTTACTAAAGTTTCTTAGCAGTTATCATTTTTTCCACCCTATTAGTGTTCAGGGCTCTTTTAACAAACCCTTTCCCATAGCAAGCAGACTCTCAAGCCCTGTGAGCTTTTAAATTCAGTATTAGGAGATCTGAGGAGACTGAATACTTTGGGGGGGGAAGGAGGGAGGAGGGAGGAACAGGAATAATTATATTTTTACCTGAGCCATTTTCTGTCTTACTAAGGATGATGTGTCTGCAGAGAGAAAGCTTTATTTGCACTTGACTCTTCTAAAATTGGGACTATATCGGAGGAAGATATTTTTCTCACATGGTTTCTACAAATTATTTTAAACCCTGAAAGTGAAGAGGTCGAAACTGTCAAGTTGGATTTTTAATACCAGCAATACAAATCTATTAGAGCATCATCTAGTTGCTCTCTAAGCATATGTGCGTTTGATCTTGACAGGATTGAAAAAACATCAGCAATTCACTCCAGCTCAGCCCAGGGTAAAGAGATCAGGCACTGGGAAGAATAACGGTGGTGGAATAAAAATCTTTGCTTTTACCTGAAAAATGAGAGCTTGTCAGCACAACAGGAGAGCACCTAAGGCATGTGATAGAAAGCACCCAACAGTCAATATTGCAGTTCTGGCACTTTGTAGTTTTGTCTGCCCATCTGTGTGGTTTTTGCCTGGTGAATTCCAGCTTCCTGGGTTCCTGGATGAAGAAAACCCAGTTGGACTGTGTGCGTGGAGTTCCCAAGGAGCCTTAATTAGGTATGGGGCACCATTTATGTGGAATGGGAATGGAGTACCCAGCTCCACAAACTCCTTTCAGAAGTCCCGGGTTGTCTACTCTGTATGAAATTTCACACTTAATGCCAGGCATGGGCGGGGGTAGGAGGGACACAGAGGAATGATAGTTGAAAGTGGAAGAAATATGAACAAAAGCCAGAAAGGTTGGCTACCCTGTAACAGTCCACTGAAGGCCTCCAAGGTGGTCAGGGAGCTGGAGCACACAGTACAAGAGGAGAGCCCAACAGAACTGTGTTTCTTGAAGAAGAGGCCAACAAAGACAAAGCCAAGGAGGAATATTATGGTTGTCTTTCCAGTGGAAAGCACAAAGATGGAGACAGACTCTTCTCCAGGGTGCACAGTTGTTGAACAAGAGGCCACAGGTGTGAGTTGCAACACTGAAAATTCCATTTAAACATTTGGAAAATTTTCCTCACCATGAGGGTGTTCAGACACTGGAACAGAACCCAGAGACACTGAGAAGAAACTTCCAACCTCGGATGTCTACAGAACTGTACTGGACAATGCCCTGAGCAATCTTAGCTGGTCCTGCTTTGGGCAGGGTGTTGACCTGGAGATCTCCAAAGCCCCTTTCTAACCTGTAAGAGTCTATGAATCTTTGATTCTAAATATCCAGAATTTTGGTTCCAACATTTATCGCCAAAACAATTTCACCAAAATCATCCACTTTGAACACTTGAGTCTGCAAGGGCACATCCCCAGAGCCACCATCCTTTCCTTCTCCTTAATCCCCACTTGCTTTGCCATGCCAAATACGGAAAGTCTGACAATGGCTAAGGGAGTGGTACGCTGAGAGGGCTGTGTGTCACGCTGATCTGCGTTACTTGTTCCTTTATGTTGAACTCATCAGCTGTCCCTTAGCTTATTCTGGGATTG
Source organism: Anarhynchus alexandrinus (assembly GCA_008711295.1). Classification (NCBI taxonomy): domain Eukaryota; kingdom Metazoa; phylum Chordata; class Aves; order Charadriiformes; family Charadriidae; genus Anarhynchus; species Anarhynchus alexandrinus. Next base: position 396,251 of record VUYV01000267.1, read on the forward strand.
GCCTCTCTTTGGGGAGGGACCCTCTGTGTTTCAGCAGTTCCGACTGCAGCGCTGTTCTGGTCTGAGCTAACAGAAACAACAGATATTTAATAAACAGGAAAAGCAAGACATGCAATCATTTTTGTTATAGTAAAATAATCAGAGTTAGGGTTTGGGAACTATACAGTCAAGAGACCAGGACTGAATTATTCTTCTATAAATAACTTTCTCAAGTGATAGTCACGTTGCCCAATGCAGAAAGGCTGGCTATTTTCAGAGTGCCAGGAACCAGCCGGTATGGGGTCGATGGTAGATACTCTTTGGTTCTTGTGGTTCTGCAGACCATGCTTCCCCAAAACATCCGTAGGACTTTATACGATTTCTGGTGTTCTTTCCCTCTCCCTCAACTGCTTCTGCAAATCATCTGAATGTGGTTAGTCAGTAATTTCTTTGTGTAAGCAACTCTGTGTCCGTGCTCTTCGTTAACTTCCTTGCTCTTAGTCTGCTTGCGTATTAGGTTGTCTGGGTTTCCTTCCAGCTTGTGGTTAGTATAGCTCCTTGAAGATTCAGTAGGCAGTTATGCATGATTTAATTGCAAATTGGATGCATGTCTTGGATTTCTCTTCTTCAGTGCTTCAAACTACAGTTCAGCATCGTTACACATTGACAGCGTTTGGTGAGCACATATTTGCTGTCAGATGATCTGTCTTCATTACTGAAGGGCAACCGTGCAAAAACTGCATTTGTTTATGGTTCTAAAAGTTTTTGCTGTCCATACCTTTTGGGGCATTGCATTGGACATGATGCAAGTACGTTACTGATAGAGCTATTAATAATTCTAAATTTTTTGACCTATGGGAAATGCTAACATTTTGAAAACGGTTTTTGCCCCATGTTGCAAAATGGTGTTTCAAGGGAGGAAAAAGGGGTCAAAATTTGACATGTTCCTTTTCAATAAAATCAAGTGGGTTAAGTCTAATGCTGAAATTTTATTTTTACGTTCTAGTTTATGATAAAATACAATGTTTGGGAATTAAAAACAAATAATTCCATACTGATTTGTCAAGACAATTTTTTTTTCTCCCCTCACAATGAAATGTCATTGAAGTTGCCACGTCCTGCAGCAAAAGTGAAGTTTCAGCAAAATGATATGTATCTCATGGAAATATGTTGGTCTGGAATCTTACAGTTGGTGATGTCATTCCTGAAATCCTTGCTCAATTTTTTTCTTGAACGTGAAACAGAACCAGTGCCTGACAATTACTTCTTAGCTCACGGGAAAGGTGAAACCCACCCTTTCTCCATCCTACATTGCAATACAGATTGCTTGGATTTAATACCTTCTAATGGACCGAACACTTAAGACAGACAACTCAACCTGCGGTATTTTGGGCAGTCTCAAATTCTGAAGTGAAAGGAGGGTGGGTGATTTAGCAACTCAGGGGTTTACGTGGTCAATCTGCTACCACTGGAAAAAATAAAACTTGAATTTCCGCAGACTGGAATATGTCCCCCCATGTGACATAAGTTGTGCACATTGGACATATTGTAGAGTGCACCCAATGGAACCATGTGCTCCAGGGAAGTTGTCACCTACCTTTAGTAGTAGTCCCAAGCTGAAGTTATTTGGAGTACTAAGTACTTCTGGACCAGATGTCTGGAAAATGTGTTTGCCTTTTCATTTGGGTTTCCAGTTTCCTATAATGCAGTGTATTTTATCCTCAGTGCACCAACAGAACCCCTGTACATTTGCCATGTCTATCAGTGAACCAGCTGCAAACTTGGAGCTGAAGGAGCACCTAGTGGTCATTTGTGAAGGTGTCTGTTTAGCCGTCTATAGAAAGAGCTCTTACTTATTGCAATATCCAGTAAGTAAGGTGGGCATGCCGAAGTATGGGAGAGGCACAGAGGGGAGAAGTATCCATCTGAGAAAACAGGGAATTTTTCCTGTCTTCTTCCCACCTCATTCCCTGTTTGACTAAAGCAAAGTCTGGTGAGTTTTTGATTGAGATGGTATAATGGATTATTGCTGGGCTGCTGCTATTGAAATTATTGCCGCTGGATATTTGAAGAGATGAAAGTGGAGTAATTTTTTTGTTTGTTTTGTTGGTTTGTTTGGGTTTTTTAATTGGATGCATATAGGATATGTATGGCTGTGCTTAGCACTAACCTGGATATGTGGTACTGACCAGTATTGTGTCCTGCAGGGAATTGTCTTGTACATAGCTGTGTTCTGAGTTGTTTGAAGGAGGGATGAATATGTCTCAGGAAAGATGCATGATAGTTTGTTGTTTTACTGTATCTTGCAGATTCAACCTCTAATGATGAAGCTTCCCACCTAAATTCTTTCTTTTTGGGAGCAGAAAGAAAGGAAGAAAATGAAGAGTCTGAGCTGTTGATACATTGGGATAATCTCTTTCCATTGTATTGAACATTTCTACCTTTCCTTAAGTTTTGTTTCACCAGTTCTGCTTATCATTTTCTCATTGTTGCTGATTCTCTCCCCTCTCCGCTGCCTCTCCCATGGATTTTAATGTTGAATTTTTTTTCATTAATGAGTAACGATTTTACACAGAGCAATGTGGGCGTTTTCCTCATAAAATATTTTAAGGAGAAAAATAACAAACTGTAAATGCTGCATGATTAAAGAGTCATAAAACATTAACGAAAAGTCAGGATTGTTGCATAGACATTTGTAATGTATGTGTATGTCTTAAATTTTTGTGTGTCTGTGGGATGTTTGCAATTGCCTCTTTTTTCCATTTGTGAAAGAAATTCTTCTTGCTGCTAAGTGGTGAAGTAAAACATTGGTAAAGGCAGATTTGATGCTAACTATGCCTTCAGTCTCATGAAAATAAGCTATTTTAGAATGTTCCTGTTGGCCTATTTTGTAGCTATTTACTTTACTGGAAGTGGTGTGAATAAGCATGCTGTGGTACAGTGCTTGGGACTATAAAAATGAGTCTTGCAGTAACAGATGTTGATTAATGATGTTCTTTGTAATCGTTGTTCCTGCTAGAGGGCAGTGTGTGTAAGAGAGGCCCTGCCCTGTGCTGAGTAAAGATCTGTTCTGTGCAGCTCTTGTGTCCAAGTCTTCATTTATAACACATGCTTCTCCTCTGTTGTCAGGCGGCACATTCTGAGTAGCATGGTCAAGAGGTTCATGTAGTTTAAAAATAAAATTATACCGTCTCTAAGCTCACAATCACAATGCTATGCAACCAATGAACACTTTTCTGACCTTAGTGGGTTTTTTTTCAAGTGATTTCGTTTTTCTGGTCTTGACCCAAAACTCATTGAAATTTCTTGAAGTCTGTTCATTTGAATGGGTTTTGGATCAGGCCTGTAAGTAGATCTCTTTCCCATCCTGTTCCATGTCAGACCAGTGTAATTGGCTTCCCTTCCCTACCATCCCTGCGACAAGTGAAACTCAGGGATCCAAGTCCAACTTCAAAAATACTTTGTAGTTCAATAAGCTGACATCATGGAGCTAATGATGGGGCTGGCATTTCTGCTTACACTAATCGTTTGCAACTACTTGGCATGCATGAATAAAAGAACAATGCTATTTTCTGTGTCACTGATGTCTCAACAAATAAACACCTCCAACATGTTTAAATTTTCCATTTGTTCCTGTCACTTGTGAAGTTTCCGTTAATACCTTGGGATACATAGAAGCACAGGTTTGTGATGTTAAAACAGAGCATCGGGCCACAAAGAATGTTATTGTGCTTTTGTGGTCAAAACCTAAAGACGGAAGAGCTACCATGATGCTTCTATGCAATAGCACAAGTTCTGCATGTGATGAGGGTTGATTTCTTTTTGAGCTCTTGCAAGTTACAGTTCATACACCCTGCAGCACCCTCATGTCCTTGCGTCTGAAACACAAGAACTGCTTCCCAAAGCGTGCTTCCCTCAATGCGATGTTAATAATAACCAGTGTCAATGTTAAAATTTACACAAACATTATATTGATCTTGACCCATATTTTTTCAGTAAGTGAACTGTGTATTTTTAGTCACTAATGCATCTACACAGTAAGGATATTATGTAAATGTCATTCTGTTGAGATGAACAGGGAAAAACCAGTAAAGGATGGAGGGTGTTATTAAGGCGTTTTCTATATGTACTCCATAAATAGAAATACGTTGTGATACACAATCCTATTTTTGTTGGAGTATATTGTGAAATGCCCCTTGTCTTAAATGGTGTGGATCAGTAAGCTGTGGGATTTTGTTATACTTGATTGCAAGCCTGATGTTTTGATACGATAGACTTCTTTATTCTTTACTCTTTCTCTCTTTCTATAATTTGTAGCCTACATTGAAGATCTCACAAGATGTGTTGAACAAAGCAGAAGACTCATTATCGTGTTAACTCCAGACTATGTTCTCAGGAGAGGATGGAGTATTTTTGAGATGGAAAACAGACTCCATAACATGCTAGTCAGTGGAGAAATCAAAGTTATTTTGATTGAGTGTACTGAATTAAAAGGGAAAGTGAATTATCACGAAGTGGAATCTTTAAAGCACACCATCAAACTTCTCTCAGTGGTCAAGTGGAAAGGACCAAAAAGCAGCAAACTGAATTCTAAGTTTTGGAAGCGCCTAGTCTTTGAAATGCCAGGGAAGAAAAAGGAGGTGGTGTCTCGGCATCAGGTCCTGGATTCTGCAGAGCAGGGCCTTTTTGGAGACCTCCAGACTGTACCCTCTCTTGCCGTCACAGGCACTTCTGCCACGTTGGTAGAATCGCGGGCTGATTTAACTGATTACCATCAAGCAGATTCTGTGCAAATGAGACATTATTGCAGAGGATACGAATATGATGTGTCAGCAGCAACATTGCCAATAGCTTCCATAAGCAACCATCACACATACTGTAACATACCTTTGACACTACTAAATGGACAGCTACCTCTTAACAATACCATGAAGGATCCCCAAGAGTTTCACAGGAACAACCCATTGCTACCTTTATCAGCAAAGGAGCTCAGCTTCACCAGTGATATTTGGTAGTGAAGATCAGGACTCTCTTGAGATGCTTCATGACTGCCATGAAGACACGTTTTTAAAGAACTTTGCCCTAACCCCATGGGGTGAGAAGACATATTCGAAGCAGCGGCACACTTGTTTGCTTTTCTACTTGAACTTTTTTGTTTACATTTACAAATTATTGACAAAGTGGGCATTCTTTTGTAACTCAGTAATGTCCTTCCTGTCTTTTAATGTACAGTTTTATTGCTTCTTTAGAAAGGAGGGGGGATAGAAAAAACACATCCCATCATTTTACAGCAGGTTTACAATCTGGGATGGATAAAAGGTCACTGTATATGATCTCCAACATCCATACATATTTAAGTAATAGTATTTGAAAGACATGGAAGTTGTTGGGTTTTTCACATAGACTTCAGTAGAGTTTGAAATTCTAATCATGCTACGAAAATGATTATCTCCTGCACAGACCACAAGGGGTGAATCATTCTCACAAGGAAGGGAAGCCTTCCCGGTAACATTGGCTTGCAAATACATTTTAGAAGATGACCAGCTGAAACAATGCAGATGAAGCTTTATCAATAAAGTGCATAGTAACAGTTGCTGCAGAATAAATCACCTGCTCACATCAGCATCTCTTCATTTTATTATTGAGGCATGTTGTATTCATAGTCAATGGTTAGCAATGTGGTTTTATTAACTTACTAGAATATCGGAAGATGTTTAGGAGGATTTTAAGCAATTTTTCTGTCAATTATATATTATTTCACAATTTTTGCAGATTTTTAATGGCTTTTTTTAAACAGTTTAAGTATCAATTTATCTGTCTGTCGGTTAATTCATTAATTTGAAATTTCTTAAGATCTCTTGAGCTCTTTCAAGATTTGTAGTGAAGGCAATGTAATTTTACATAGGATTTTTTTTTTCCAAAATCAGTAGTTACAATTTGAAATTAACCTTTTTGTGAGAACATCAGCAATAGAAAATAATTACTACAGCAATATGCAGCGATCAAGTGCTAAATTATTCAGGTTTACTAGTAGTCTGACTTCAATTGCAGTGATAATCATCTGAGACAGTTCTCTCTCTGTTTACCTACCTGTGAATTTATGTACCTTTTAAATATGGCTGAAGCAGGAATATTTCTGCTCTCTGTGCAACTAGTGAAAAGTGATCTTTCTAAGCAGCTGGTAAGGTCTTGCATTTCTTACTTATGAGAGTGATCCCATCAGTCAAATAAGATACTGTCATTTATCTTTCATGGAAAGCGTTCTTGCTGCTTGTGTATAAGAAGTGTTATACAGGTACTCAGCATCAGGCATTACTGCTCAGCGAGTTAAGTTTTCTTTGGACCAGTACGTTTTATGGAGATTTCCATACTCAGTTGATTAAGAGTTGCAGAGTCGGACCATGGAGACAACAGTATACCAGGAAAAAGCTCCAAATAATGAAGGCCGAAGCCAGTTTTACGGTCTTTGGCATGGCTTTAATGAAAACACAGTAGACACGGGAGTTTTGTCTCAGTAAGATCTGCTGGAGCAAGTTCCCAAAAATATTTTTATGGCAGGCAACCTTGCCTGTATTTCAGTATGTTTTTAGCGTTGTTCTCTTTGATTGCATGAATAAAAGTTAGCACTCTGCACTCAGCTGCTTGTGGTTTCATCAGCAAACAAATTCAGCAAATCCTTGACATTTTGCAGTGGTTCCTAAATTGTACCCTACAGTCAAATGGAAACAGACACTGACCTAAGACTTAAAAGTATCCAGAATTGGCCCAAAGGCCATGAGAACGATCTCAAATGTGCAATAATTCATAGAGGTCAGTATTTTTCCATTGCTTCTTTCCCCGGTTCTTTATTCTGTGCCCTCTCACGCCAGTTATTGTCTGTAAGATTTTCATTAGGTTCTAAATAATACATGTTTCTCTTGTTTTTTCTAGCATTATTATGCATTTGACACTAACACTGAAAATGGAAATCTAGAAAAGATATTAATTTATTACACAGTATAGGACTATAACTTGCTCTTTTGTGAAGTTAAGTTCCAAACATATAGGTGTTTAATATACGTATTTTTCTACTGAGAAAGAAAGTGATTTTACCTCCATTATAAATACATGTATTTCAACCTCCTCCCAGAAATTTACAAAATTTGCACTGTTTTATAAGTGTTACAGACTGTGTTTACACTGGCTATGTTCTTTAATGCAAAGTGTAATTTAAACAAAGGAAAAAAAAACCTAAAAGAAAACCCTGCATGAAGAGAGCTGCATATGTTTAAATGAAAAGCTGTACTTTTCATTATTTCCCTTTCCACGTTACTCTAGAATCTGGTTAATTCACATAGAATGCTCAGTGAGAGTTTAAACCTACTAGTTCTGTATTAAGCATGCAAACTCCAAAAAAAGAAAAAACAAACATATGCAGGTTGGTCTGCTGGTTTTATTTACAATGACTAAATATGGGTAGCGAATTCCTTTACCTGATGATAATGTCTCTTAGAGCAGTAGCTATTCAAAAGCAAAATGCAATCATGTTTGCATTGAGGTAACATGAAAAGAACAGTTTTTCTGTCATTTTGCAAAAGCACATTGTGTGTCTGTGTATCGATATCTTTTAGTTATAGATGACAAGTCACAATCTGCTTTAAGATTTCAAAGTGTGTATTGAGTACTACAACAATATATACATGAATCGGAACCGCCTGTACCCCTCTGCTTTCGGTATGGGGATGGGGACCTGAGCTCAGGAGGCCTCTCGTTGACTCAGTTCCGTGTAATACCGGTATGACATGCCTAGAGGCCAAATGTGTCTGTAAGTAGCACTTAAGGGTCTGGAAAAATACTCTCAAAACAGTGAAATGCATCCATTGGTGGGACTTCGGTGGCACAGAGACTGGGAGCTTGTCCCACTGTGAAAATCACCTCCATAGCTACCCGCTAGCGGGGTCCCTTGTGGTGGCAGTGACAGCTGGGTCAGGGCCATGGTGGCAAAGTGTTCTAGCTCATTCATGTGAACTTCATTAGCTGAACGAGAAGGGTGTAAGGGCATTTTGCGTTCCTCTGTCTCACCAAAGCTGTGGTCTTACTCAGCTGGATTTATCGGGGACGAGGCCAGGGCGCTACCCTGGCAGTGCTTGGTGCTGCGTCTCGCTTGTGCCACTGTGCAGCCCTCGCCACCCCCAGCTTGTCAGGCTGTGCCGTGCCCGGCAACAAAATCACCAGCAGCAAACATCCTTATTGCAACCACGTGGGGCTTCAGATTTGGGGCACGTTCATTTTAAAGATGGTTTATTATAATGGTTGGAAATTATTTTTTGTAGGCTTACTTTTGTGTATGATGTGCTTCAGAAGCAATTATGGTTTGAAGGTTGTATGTAAAATGAGCTAGAAATTGGAAACCTATTCAGTATCTACAGATCTTATATGTTCCTAAAGAAAGTTGAGAGAGAAAACAGGGTTATTTTAAATTAAGTAACAAAGTGGAGTGAATATTGACAATTCTCCGGGGCTGTGTGCTGGACCAGTGTTTCAATAATTAATATTCCTTACTCTAGACAGTGGATGCGAAACCTGTATAAAGATATTGTCATATTCTGCCTGCAGGTCTGCTCCAAACCCCGTTCAAGCCAATAGAAGGAGTTCCATCAGATTCAGCAGACTTTGGATAAGGCCATAAACCCTTAAGTTTACTGTGTACAGAGGAATAAAAAAGACAAAAGGGAGAGAAAAAAAGTCAAGAGACTAATAGGCATTTGACTATTTAACATGGCTAAAATCAAGCTTATTTTTGTCCCTGTTTAGTGCGGATATGCTCCAGGACTGTCCAGCCTTGGGAAAGGAATTTTGTTCATTCTTTGTTATAAACAAGATAAGGACTTGGGAATAAATAACAGATACTTTTAGGAAAAAAAAAAACCAACATGATTTTTAAGGGCTTCTACTCTGTTCTCAGTAGTTCTTTGTTTCAACAGGCTTTCTCTGTTCATCCAAATGCATAAGCACATACTTAAATTCCTCTTAATTCAGTGAGAAATACTTTACTGAGCAGGGGCCTGGAAGAGTAGTTGAGTGCCAGAAATCGCAGCATTTAGCAGCTTTAGAATTGTGCCCTTATGGGGATCCTCAGAGCAGCTTTTCCGATTTTGGTCTCTGAATAGATTTGAGTGTTATGGCAGAACAGCTGTCAGGTCTCACAGTCCTGGTTACAAGAGAGAAAGTCTTCAATGCTTGTTAGCCTGGCAGTGACATCTCCCTCCGAACTCAATGGTAGACAGGAGAACAATGACTTTTTTCATTGTGTCCCAGTTGGGCAACTGGGAGCTTACCCCATGGGACGGCTTGGTTAGAAATACTGTCTGCAAGAAACCTCTACCTCCATGCAGCATTTTGTGCATCTTGTCTTGTGCACCCTTCTTCTTTTGTGCACCCTTTGAGGTTCATGCTGGGGATGCAAAGTTATTGGGATACTAAGAAATAAGTGAAGACTGTGAAGAAGGGAGAGGAAGAAGAGAGCAGTCAAAGTCCGAGGGTTTTCCAGGCAGAAACACTGATTCAGTGTAGCACAATGACAGCTCTTGCATGAATGCATCATGTTGGTCCACTATTCAATGGATGCTGGGCAAAGTGCCTCAGAAAAATATAATTTCTTGCCAGTTCACTTGCTTCAGAACCCTTGTCTTGATAATTTTAAAATTAAATTTCAGTCTCCTGTTGGATAGGATACTTNCACAAAAAGAAAAAAAAAAGCTGCTGCTTTACATGTGTGGAGATTCCCCACGAGGTAAAAACTCATGCTTTCTGCTGCTCCTGTGGGTTTGAAACACGCATGTAATGCCAGAAGTGTTACAGATCATCTCTGGTGAGGTGGATGAGGTGACCGGTTTCTACAGTGCAGTGAGTCCCATTCCTGGAGAGTACAACTTCTGGCCCTGGCATGTCAGCAAACCAAACTGCTCCCTTTTGCTGTTGCCCCGTTCTACCAGATGTACATTTCCAATAAGCGTGGCTCGGAGTTGGGAGGAAAGCGGGTACCAAACATTACTGTTTAGGACTGTCCCAACAGCAGTGCTGCAGCTCTTACGACATGGAGCTGCTGGGTGCTGTATCAGTGCGCATCGGTCCCGTCCCCGGGGGTCTCACCCTTGCAGTCTGCTGAGCAGTGCAATCACAGCCAGAGCCTGTTTTTCCAAAGCAATTACGCCACACAGGAGTCAGATCTTATCAAAAGTCCATGGGAACGAGTCCTGGTCCTCAGTTCTTGTATTACCAACATTGGTCAGTTAGGACTGTGAGAAATGATGACTGCTCTGAGCAGCAGAGCTGGAAGAGCCGCACCAAGGCAGCAGTGAGCCAACGGGCCCATCCTCGCGCAGGGCAGGAGGAAAATGGGTACCTGAACATTACGATGATGTTCATTTAATGTAATCAACATTGGTCTATTTGCTTATAAAATAATGAAAAAGACCTAAAAATACCTTCCTCCGTGGTCTTGAAACTATTTAAGGTTTTGAACTTTCATAAGTAATAGTGATTAAAACAGTTCCATTTCAGCACTAGTTAGCACAGCAAATGTTAAAAATACAGGATTTTGGAATACTTTGTTACAGGAGGAAAGCAAAATTTGAGAATGGAAAGTAATGGGATGTCACATTCTTGCAAACACAAAGAACAAAGTTCTGCAATGTATTTTGCTTCTCTAAAGAAATGACATGAAGTGTTTGCCGTGTGGAAGGAAGGACAGCTTTGCAATGCATGCCACAGGAAGCCGTTTGATCATTTCAATGCCACTGGAGAAATTCAGAGGTTAATAAGGCTGCTCCAAAGAGGTATGAAACAATGTCTAATAAAAGGAAACATAAAGTAAAAGTTACCGAGCTTTGCCAGGATATTTGTCATTTAAATATAAAACAGTAGCACTGCCAATAGCAGGAGAACGTGACCTGTCAGCATTTTCTCTTCATCGCAATATCATTGTACAGCTACAGACCAAGCGGGAAAGCAAATAAATAATAAAAATACAGTTTGTTAAGCTGAGCCAGATTCTCATAGTAGGTATTCTATAAACAACTCCTCTAATTAATTTTGATAAAGCATAATTGGCTTTACAAGATTTTAAGAGCTTTCTTCTCTTCAGGACACACTCAAAGACAAAACGATGTATTTTATACTAGATGAGTTTTGCAATTTCTTTAAAGACTGTAAAATAATTCCTTTGTACACAGCAGTGGGTGGTAAATGTTTTCCCAGCTGCAAGTTTCCACTATGGGCGTGCAAAGTGGTGTGCTGCAGGGAGAGCACCAACAGCGACTGCTGAGCCCCTCGGAGCTGGTAGACCAACGGGGCTACGTTCGAGTGCAGCGGGGCAGCCACCGTGCGCACGCGGGACAGGGTGGGCTCAAGCGTTTGGCTGGGCAACGCCTAGAGAATATGGCACCGGTTCAGACTGTGCTCATCCTGTATGCAGGGGTTTGCAAAGTCTCCGGTGCCCTCTTTTAATGGAGAAATGTAGGCAGGCCAAGGTGGAAATGAAAATTGTCAAAGGAAGAATTGTGCGCCTCATTTCTTTCTAAATCCAAATTATTTGGGATTCAGAGCATGCCCTGGGATTTATGATGTGGAGGAGAGAATTAGTGATTCTCATGCAGAGAGCGCAAGGGGCTTTGCTTTTACTACCAAGACGTGTTTTCATGAGAAATCCAGACCCTGATGTGGCCTAGACTTAATGTAAATTAGCCTCTTACGAGGTGGCTCAAGAAGAGAAGGCCTAATGAGATGTGAAGAAGCTTTTAAAGTACGATATACTCTAATCAGTGTGTGTTTGTGGCTTAAAGGTAACTTCTGCCAGCACCTAAAAGGGAGCATTTAATATTTAGTCCCCAGATAACATTAGAGAGTCCATACTCTGTGTAGACTGCGCACAGAAAATTAACATCTTTTCCACAAATTATAACAACCTTTGAAACCCTTAACAGCTCTTTGATTACAGGATATCAAAGGCTTTATGATCATGAAACAATTAATCTAACACCTAACTCCGCTGGGGAAATATTTTTATCCTCCCTTTAGGAAATGAAAAACGGGGTTAGGATCCATTTTGCCCAAGATCCTACCAAAAACCAGAGGCAGAGCTGGGGTTGTGCGCCCAGTCTCCCAGTCTGGGGCTCTGACCAGTAGATAATACTCCCTGGACCAGACTGGCAACCTCACAGCGGATTGCCTCGGCGTGGCTCTGCGGCCGCATCGTCTCTCAACCAACAGAAAAAGATTGTTCCAGTCTGCGTGAACAACCTCTGAATGTCCCCTACGTGGGTCACACTGCGGCTGTTTTGGGGGGGCACGGGAGAGCTCTCCCAGAGCGAATCGTGACGCGTCCCTGTGGGATCAGCAGCTCACTGCAGAGAGGCGAAAAGACAGAAGCTAATCACTGGCAGTGAAGTGACTTTGGAAGGACACAGACTGACAAGATGAGATGACAGGAAACCTCTGTGCTGTAGCAAATTACTGGCAAAAGGAGACAACGGGGGAAAAAATTGGACTGACAGATAATTTGTACCTAACAACCAGCCTGAACCCAGATCAGAGCTCTGGCTCTTACACTGCCAAACTCGGGGAAAATCTGAACAAAGTTCAAACTTCATTGCTAACAGCCATCAACATAATGAACAGAGTACGCATCTGTGATATGACAGTGCCAGTCTGCGAGGAAGGCTTCAATCCAAGGCCAGAAGTTTTCAGTTACCCTTCTGAACAATTCCTCCTTGCAAAATGCCGAGACCTGTGCAGGTATAGGTATCTCTTAGGGCACAGATGATTTAAAGCAGCCCCTCTATTGTGGAACGAAAGAGAGGAGCCTGAGACAGCAAAATAAAGGAGGACGTTCATGAACTCTGTTGACCTGGCTGGTCCTTGGCAGACTCCCCAGCTGTGAAATACAAGCACGAGCGCCCTGTAAGAAGAGTGGCATGGCAGAGGCAGTCAGGGTGGGTGAGTGTGTCTGAGAGGTGTTACGAAGCAGCGATTCGGGGTACAGAGGGGCAGGAGCTCACCACTGCCTGCCTAGAAAACACACCTTTGTCAGCAGCTGGTGGGGATGCATAGGGCATGGGCACTGCTTGGACGCAATGGCTTCAGCATCTCATGGTCACTGCAGCCTGCTCTGAGGTCCACAAGAAGGCTTCCAAAACTGTTTATGGTACCCAATTCCTGAGCTCCCCAGCGTCCAAAGAAAGGTAAATCCTATCCAAACCACTCTGCCCCCGGAAATGGGCTAAGAAGGGGTTAATAACAGAAACAATAACAGTAGTCATTAATTCAGCAATCTGGTTTAAATCCCTTTCTTAAATGATTAACTATATCTTATAAACTCATCTTCTTGTCTTTAAGATACTGAAGTCCCTGGAGAGGGTATAGAAATAGCATTGCCTGTGGCAGGGAGTGTTTTATGCGCAGTATAAAGCTGGTCACAGTCATACAGACTCAGCGGGAGAGGAGGCCTTAGGTGGCCGCTCGCAAGGTCTGCACACCGCCGTCCACGGGAGGAGAAGAAGACATGCATCTGCAGGGCAGCAGTGGAAATCTCCAACACTGCACCGTGAGCACCGGGACGGAGAGCTGGAGCAGCGCAGCCCGGCGGGCAGAGTGCCCCAGCGCCCTGCGGGCAGCCGAGCATCGCGGCGGCGCATCCACAGTCAGCAAAATCGAGGCAGCCCACGACAAGGGCTTCTCTTGCAAAATACAGCAATGTAACCTTTGAGCCGCTAATCATTTTTCCTTTTTGGCAGCCAAACAAATGTTACGAAAGAGTAATTCTCAGCATCCATTGTACCCTGAGGGTTAACAAACATGTGTAAGAAGGGTTCCAGATAGAGAGCTGGCAGCCTCTGCTGCTCCTTTAGTGTGTGGAGAGCTCTACTGAGACTTGAGGGATGATGGGAGTTGTCTTGTCTCTTTTTTTTTTTTTTTGAGAAATAAGGTCACAGAAATTGTCAGAGGACCATGTGGAGCGATTATAGCAAAAGCACAGAAGCCTGTCAGAGAAACTTCCTGATTTTAGAAGCCTGATTCTTGTAATTTTACAGTAAGACTGTAGAGCAGACTGGAGAGCACAAACCCTCCCCGAGAGCGGGGGGAAGCGCAGTGGTCTGTGCAGGGCAGTGACAGAAGTTGAGGCAGGAGTGGGCAGAAGAGCAGAAAGCAGCGTGTCCACGTGAGATGGCTGACACTAATCTCACATGGTGCCCTGCAGGGACGGAGCTGGCCGCCTCCGTACAACGGGGAAACGCAGCGCCCATCACCCTGCCACAGGCTGACTGCCCAACGCTGCCGCCGTCCCACGGTCACTTCTCTGTGGCACTAGTTGCCGATCTTGGTGCGGTTTCTAGGGGACAGGCTTGGACCTCTCCTTTGGCAGCCTTTTCCCTTCGCTTGGCAAAGAGGCTGAGGCTAGGGTGAGCCCAAACACCGAATTATCATCTGGTGTCGGCAGGGCAGGGTACAGTGTTCAAGGGGTAGCACGGGGACACCTGTCTGGGGCCAGCGTCCAGGGCACAGCGGTCCAAGTACTGTCACTTCCGCAGCAGAAGATGCAACGGCATTTCAATACACATGTCCACCAGGCCTCACTGGCCCCAAAACCTCACCAAAGTGTCTGATTTGTAATACTTACTCTCCCTGAGCCAGCAAACACCACAGGAATAGCACCGGTGGCAAAGCTGTGATGTCAGAGCGAGACTGAAGTATCACCAGGTAACCTAGTCGGGACCAGTTTGACTTGTAGCAAGTTATTAGCTTCTTAAATAGTACTTACAAGTGGTGATGTGGAAGCTGTGTTTTCACAAAGTAGCTGAAGTAGAACAAGCTCAGATAATCATTAGGCTCAGCGTGTCCGTACGGCTTTGCCTGGCACCACCAGGAATGAAACCCCCTCCCCGGGCTGACCCCCCTCGCCCCAGCCCGTGTTGCTTTTCCCCAGGTTGACTGTGCCCTGGGGGTGTCACTGCTGACCCATCGGCCACCCAGCACAGACACTGCACCGTTCTCCTGATGATTTCATGTTTAATGCATACTTTGCACTGAGCTAAGATGATTCCCTGGCTGTGGGATGGGAAAGGCTCCTTATGGGCAGCTTAAAACGCAGCACTGGGGCAATGAGGTTCACTGGAACATTTAGAAATCACATTTTATGGTACTTGGGTAATTCAGGAGCTTGCCAGGTAACACCAAGAAAGCAGGCGAAGGCTCCCATGACACCACGATCAGACCCTGGCCTGCAGCCTGGGCAGTTTTCATCCAGAGTAAGATGAATTTAGCATACATGTGAGCAGTGAGCCGCTGACGATAGGATTTGTTAGAACAGAGCAACGTTTCTTTAACTTTGCTGTCTTCCCTACAGGCTGTGGAGGAAGTGACTAACTCCTGAGCAGGCAGTCACGGACCTGGTGAGAGATTTCAGGTATGTGTTAGAAGGTAAAAATGTTCTGGTACCCTGCCTAGTCGTGGTGATATCAGTCAAGCGCAAGTCACAGCACTACACCGAAGACAGACTTCCCCAGGGAAATCACAGACTGCTAATTTGGAGTGAGGAAGCAGTGGGGATTTTTTACACTAGGTTGATAAAATAAAGGTCTCCAGCTGAGATATCCATTTGAGGAGATGAATGATAATTTGCCAGAACAGGGAACAGCTGAAATTAATAATGATATTCTGCTGTAATTTGTACTACTCAAAAGGCAGAGTCAAATCAGTGTAGTTGTTGGGGATCTGTACCTGATTTCTCTGAATGAGAATTTGTTCCATTAATCTGAGTGGCTTAAAAGGAAGATTGTCACAATGCTGAGCGTTTGGCTTCAGTTGATCCAGCAGTTTCTACCGAGGACAAAAAAAAAGACCTGTTACAGGGTCTGTGTGTTTTATAACTAGAGTAGTTAATGCGATGTGGCTTGGCAGAACTTGAGTGATCCCTGCTAACGCAGAGGGGAGTTACCAGCCGTGTGCTCAGTTTGCCATCTGAGTTACAAACCCGTGCTTCCCCCCTAGTTTTACAGGGGTAAGACATCAAGTGCTGCACCAAATTTTGAGAAGTGAGCTGAAACCACGCTCCCCACTCAAACCAGCCAAACCCTCCCAGAGTCAGCTGTACTGTGAAAGACCACAAAAGTCACAGCTTAAGGCTAACATTGCCCAGAGGCCAGAATTGTCCCTTCTGACCCCAACAGCAATCGGGTTTCAGCTCAACTAAAATTCAGTTACCTTTCTCCCAGCCTGCGCCTCTGCAAAGGGCCTCGGCACATCTCCAGGGCAGGGCCACCCTGGGGCTGCCCCCACTGAGCCCTCCCTGCCCCTTCTGGTTTCCCATCCCATCAGCTGGGAAGGCAAAACTGCAGAAAATGCTCTCAAAAGGTTAAAAAGAAAAATGTGGTAGAAATGCTGGCCAAGTAAGGATCGGCCCTGGAAGCTTTCTAATTCTGAGTTTGAGCTTGGACATGTGGAAAAAATAATAGTCATGAAAGGACTTGCAGGCCCTCCCAATCTAGATGAAGGATAAACAATAGAAAGGGACACAGCAAAGAGAAAAAAAAAGATAGATAAATTCTGATTATCCTCCCAGCAGTTGTAGTGTGGAAATCAGGACAGGATAACAGGCAATTTAATGCCAGCATCTGCATTGGAAAAGTGGAGGTGGCCACAAAGGGGATTAAATATGACTGGAGAAACAGCTAGCATCAGTATGGGAGAATCATCAAAATAAGCCAAAAAGAGAAAGGGAATGGGGATACAGAACGCCGACCTTTGCTACATTGTTTGCAGAAATGTCAAGGGAAAACGCAAACCCATACGGCCACACAACAGTGAAGCAAATTGTTATCTGGCTGAGCAGGAAGACATGTCTGGACAAGAAAGAAAACAACTGATCTCTGTGGGGTAACCCAAGTCCGGCAAAAAGAACAAAAGGGTTCAAGTATTGCAGAGTTAAACTGAAAGTTCTTCTGGGTTTTGTTTGCTGTTTTGTTTTTGGGGTTTTTTTAAATTAAAGAAAAAACACCTCAGAAAAAAATGGAAGTGCTATTTTTGCTTCAAAGCAGGAGTTGGTGTAAAGCACACAGCTTGGAAGAGGTGTGTGAGTACCCACAGCGCGTACGTGTGCATTCACAGCCACCACAAGGAACATCTCTGGTTTTAGAGGGCAGATTAAAGAAGAGAAAGTGCACAGAGCAAGGCCGTTAATCTGCGCCGGGGGAAGTCTGCAGCACCGCCAGGCTGGCGAGCAGCCGCCGCTGCATCCCGAGCGGCTCAGCACAGCGAGGGTTGGGGCCAAAAGGGAACGGCGCTGGGCTGGCTAAAACCACAAAAGAATTTGTCACTACCGTCCCCTGCTGCACCGCAGTCTGCTGCGTGACTACCTGTCTCTGCAGGGACTCAGCCCCCGGGGGGTCGGGAGCACACGAGGCGTTGGTGCGGGCTGCTCGCCAGCGCTCTGCTCCAAAACAGGAGCGGGTGAAGGAGGCGGCTCTGGCCAGGGGACAGCTTGCCACACGCACGGCTGTGGGAGCTGTGGCGGTGGCCTGAGGGCGAGTGCAGGCCTCCTGTGCCGGGCAGGCAGGGTGCGGGAGCTGCGTGCTCACACGGAGGAAGAGAAACCATCTGGTAAGGGCTGTCCTCCGTTAGAGCTGGGGTGCCCGAAAGCCAATGGAGTGGAAAGCTTTGGGGGAAGTGTGATGGACCAGGGTGGAGCACGCTGCTGTGAGAGGCCATCACTCCCGTGTCCTGCAGCAGAGCAGGTACTGTGCAACACACAGGCGATAGCTGCAATGGCTGTGGGCCCCCAAGTTGTACAAAGACACGACACGACACGACACGACACGACACGACACGACACGACACGACACGACACGACACGACACGACACGACACGACACGACACGGCACGGCACGGAAAGCCGCGAAACTCATAGACACGAGGAAGAANCACGACACGACACGACACCCTTTGTCTCTGTGAGGAAGGGGCCCGTGTAAAGGTTTTATCAAAGAGGCAGAATATCAAATCAGTGCAAACCAGCCACACTTGTGTTCACCTTCTCTACCAGCCATGATTGCTGGCAGCTGTGACCCTGCCCGAGGAGGCAGCTCAGCTTTGGGCAGGTGGTTGTCCGTTCCCACTCCTGGGGTTCAAGGCACCGGGGGAGCACTGCCGGCTCTGCGATGAGGGGTGCACAGCCTGGGCTGGTCAGTGTGGTTGTGCTGGAAATGCTTTAGTAGGAACTGTGTGGCCTCGGGGAATTTGGAATCAAAGGTGAGGTAAGTTTTTGAAATGCCATCTGTGTTTGTAAGAATCACTGGAGTTTGCAGGGAGGGAGGAGCTGCTGAGATGGATCCTGTTTGTGGGGAGGTGGTTAAGCTGGGAAGTTTCATGGTTGGAGCTACAGTTGGACCTGTTAATGAGTTGGGTTCGGATGATGAATTGCACAAAGTGCCTTACTGGGATAGGGCTCATCTTGGAAAGCCCATGCCAAGACCCAGCACCCCCAGATCTGCTTTAGGGTCCAGTGACTGTGCCTTAGTGCCACGTCCTCCTCGGGTGAACCTAACACAGAGGGCAGTACCCAGGTGCTGAACAGGCAGAGCTGATGGATGGGGTGTTCTCTGGGGTGATTTGTCACTGTTTTAGAAGAAACAGAGATGGTGACCTTGTAAGCAAGCAACAGCAGCAGCAGCTCCTGAGCAACGGAGCAGGTCTGCCCTTCATGTAATGCTCGTGTAAATGCTCCTTTTCAGGCGTAAGCACATGACTGACCTCAAGTGAGTGGGCAAACTGTATTTTTACTGCTATAAAATGATACAGAGTTTACTTACAAAAGCAGATTGGGCAGCTGGTGGGGATTTTTAATCACAGAGAAGATTCAGTGGTCACTGAATGTTAATCCACAACTGTTTACAGAATCACATTGTTACCGCAGCGTGTTGCTTTTCCTGTGTAGGAGTTAAAAACTGTATTTTAACACAACATAATGATGTATGGTTATTAACTGACTTAAAAAGAGTGTCTATGAAAATTACAGCATTTAGGAGATATGCAGTAATTTTATTTATGTATATATAATGCAAATCTGTATACTTTATATGTAAACACATCTAGCTATGTGGGATATGTCCTAAGGAAACAAAGGGGGCTGGTGATAGATTCGCATAAAACTTTATGATGTGGTTTTCCGGTTTTCCAGATATTGCTGATCTGTCTATTTAAAAAAACAAAAAAAGCCCAAAACAGTACTTCAGAGACTGAGTTGTAAGTTTTTGTATTCAAATATCAAATGACTGTATTAGTGTTCTCCTCCTTTTAATGTTAACTAATTCAAAGGAAAAAGACAGGAAGGGCAGATAAGGTGTTGGGATGGGACTCGAGGGGGTGACACACCAGTTGTGCCTGCCTGCACTACCACAGTGGATGTGTTAATGCGGGTAATAGCTGTTTTGCTCCCACTCTTAGTCTGTAAAGTTTATGAGCTCATGGGCCATCTATTACTTTATAACGTAGAACTGGGGCTTCTGAAAAGTGAGGAATTAAAGATGAAGTTGGCCTTTTCCAAACCTGTAAGAATTTGCTTGCAGAAATGAGGCCACGGGAGTGCAGCACCCCAGATTTGGTCCACAGAGGATTCCAGACTCGCTGACTCTGCTTGGGATTGCTCGCCCCGTGACCCCATAAGGTGCTCAGGTCTCAGCTAGATGAAATCAGCTTTCGCCCTTTAAACCAATGTAAGCATGCAAACTGCTCGGAGAAGGTATGAGAGCTCAAGGACTTAAAGATGCTTAATTGGTTTATGGAGCTAAACTCCTTAAAGAACTTAAGCTGCTGTGAAAAAGGAAGCTGGTTTAAATCCCCAATTCTCCCTGCTGGAAGGCTAAGCCCAAGTGCGCTGTAGGTGCCAGTTCTGGGCTTGGCTGTGACTCGGCTGCTGTAAAGCAGCCAGGCAGCCCTCTGGAGGGGACAGATTTCCTAGGTGGCACAGAAGCTGCTATGGTCAGGACATCTTGTTCACCAGCTACTTTGGACTAGTGAAGCAGTCGGAGAGGCTGCTGAAAGCAGCTGTGATTTCATAGAATCATAGAATGGTTTAGGTTGGAAAGGACCTTGAAGATCATTGAGTTCCAACCCCCCTGCCATAGGGGGGGGGAGGTCTAAGCACTCTTTCCNCCTTTGGACTAGTGAAGCAATCTGAGAGGCTGCTGAAAGCAGCTGAGATTTGGAGAGGTCTAAGCACTCTTTCCCTTCCCCTAGGAACCAGAAAACAAGAGGCCCATGAGAAATGGAAACCGACAGGTCTGCTAACATGTGGTGCCTTTGTTTCTACTTTGTTGGGCTTTGTTGTTTTTGGGGGTTTTTTTATTGTCTGGTTTCTGCTTCAGCTACTGGCTCTCATTATGTCTTTTGTGATTAAAATGCCCACTATTTTCTCCTTAGGAGAAAATATAAAGTCACTTCCCTTTTTAATAAGGTAAGAGCTTTAGCTATTTAAGGCAGGCTCAGTAAGCCATTTTGTCCTTGGTTGTTAATTTTTGTGCCACTTCCTTGCACTGAATTCAAGTCTTCATTTCTGCTCTGCATGTTATTAGAAAGATGCTGGAGCTGCTGGTCCAGTATCCATCTCAGCAAAGCCGTATGGGAGGTAAAGTCCCTTCCCATTCCCAAGTCTTTCTTCTCTGCTTATGCAGCCATGATCCCACCAGCCCATTTGCCACAGTATTGCACCAAGATGCTCCCACAGATTCACTCTGCTTGATAGTTTGGGAGTGGCTCCAGGATTCAGTGCCCTGGGCAGTGTCCCAGCCATGCTGGGTGCAGTGGGACCGGTGTGGGAAGGGGGTCTGTGCCACAGCCCTTCCACCCCACCGCGTGCAAGCTGGGCTTGCGCATAACCTGGTACGAGCTGCTATTAAGATGAACGTTGTTTAAATGGTTTTGGGTTAGTGAGCCGTGCGTGCTATATAGTGCAGCCCTGTGCCACTTGCCACGCTGCCCCTTTGTGCCCTCTGTGGATTAAGCAGTGATTACTTGGTGTTTGTTTCCAGGTTATCAACATAAACAGTGAATACACCCTGTCTCAGACCTGTACAAACGCATTCCTTGCCCACAAAACTTCCATGACTAAATATCAGTGAATGACTGGCGGATGTGCAGAGGCTTCCCATTCTTCCCAAGCCACTAAACAACTTGTCAAATTTAATTTTTAAAATGTTTACAGTCTCAGCTGACAGCTGCTCTGTGCAGCAGCAACATGAAGGCGAGCGCACCTCCCCGCCGCTTCCCCAGCTATGCTGTAAAGTGCAGTGCGAATGCTGACAGAGCCTCCCGAGAGCCGCGTTGCCTGTTACCAGCCTGAGCGTGGTGTTACAGACATAATTGAAACTTGGCTGGAAGTTATATGCTGGTTATTAATATAAAAAGATAGAGAATGTTTAGATAGGACTGGCAAGGATACACAGGAAAAGGCATAGACTTATTCATGAGTTAGTGTTGGAAGAGGACTCTGTTGCTCAAGGCTCAAATGAGCTTCCCCTTGCCTTCCCCTTCCAGCAGTCTCACACACACACACATGGAAATTAGGCAACATCCCAAAGACGGGATACATTTCCCTTGAGGAAAAGAGGAGGATTTAAAAGGCTCAGGCGCTGCGCTGGGGCATCCAAGTGTGTTTGAAATGTTCAAAGTTGACAAACTACCGAGATGAGAAGCAACTTGGAACTAAATGGAAATTGGAGTGAGAATAGAGGAGACTCCCTGAAGATGTTTAATAGGTCACCGAGGGCAGGTTTTGTTCCGGAGGGCTGCGCTGGGGGCTCATAAATTACAGTTCCTCTTTTGCTTTTTTTTTTTCTCCTCTAAGAAAAGGAGAAGCAGGGGGCCTGGGAACTGCAGATATGTAACTGGGACTTGAGCAATGAGGTAGGCTTTTTTTGTAGCTGAAGACAAGTTTAAAATTGTGTAATTTTGTGAGGCGCAGGTTAGGCTTGCAACATGACTGAAAAAATCTGTTTAATTTACTGAGAATGTACCCAGACTGGCAGATGACATTGAAAAGGTTAAAAAGATATGATAAAGTTGATTTTATTTTTTTAAGTACATTGAAAGGTGTCCCCACTTTTAAAGTTTTATGTTTTTTTCTTTCTTTTGCAAAGAGGGGGATGAAACCCCCAACCAACACCCTGCCTCCAAAACCCTGCGGCCAAGACTTTTATCTGACAATTCCTCTAAACCAAGGGTGATTCAGATACTGGTTCCTTCTTAGCTAACCACCAAACTTCAGTGGTTTGGATAAAAGGGAACCGTGGTCTGAGTCATCCAAGGTTAGCATTTGGTTGGCAAAACCAAAACCATGCCTGCAAGATTTTCTGAAAGTCAAAAAAACCCCTCTGCTTGTCTGCCAGCAAAGTTACCGCAACTTGTCTTGCTTTCGCAAAAGAAGTGTGTGCCACATGATATTTTGACTGATAAAATTAATGTGGTAGCGATTAAACTATGCTATGTCAGTTTTCTTTGTATTTTGGGTCTTTTACTGAGAAATCTGCCTGTGAAGAGGCAGCAGCTATTTTTTCCCATAATTGCATCTGTTTCAGAGAGCAGACAGATGTTGGGCTGAAATTCATGATGGTATTCATAAACCCCATTGGGATCTGATGACCTAGTAACATATAGCTACTGTTCCTTGCAAAGCGTTTAAAATGGTTGCCACTTGGAATGAAGAAATAACTTTGCAGAAGATGGGAGGGAAGGGAAGAACTTATAGCTGGGCAGATGGCTGCGCAACAGTAATATACAATAGTAATATAAAATGTGCGAGTTCAATTTATTTCAATAAATCATCTTGCTCTTAATTTTGCAAAATCGCCAGCCAGCCTTCGCGCACTGCTGTTACCGTGGTGTGCCGGTACTGTGGTGGTGTTCCCATCCCGGGCGTACAGTCACAGTGAAATACCCCGTGATGTAGGAAAGAAAAGAAAATCAGAGTAGGAAAAACTCTCATGGGGAGACAGTGTAACAGAAATAGCTTTCACACAGGGAAACCGTTATCTGTGTGATTTGTGTATTACGGCACAAAATCACAATTGAAGATTTAATTGGCGCAGGAACTGAGAGTCCAAAAGCGCAAAATACCATCATTCCAGAAAACACGACCCTTTTTCTCCCTGAAAGTGTTTGTGTGGCTGTTGTCAGGGATAGCAGGGACGTGTGCTGGGCTGACGGGAAACGGGAAACTTCCAGCAGCAGCGGTCTTTCTTGAGAAACTCCGAAGTGCTGTGCTGAAACAATGCTGTGAAGTCATGGGTCACGCAGTGAAAGAGGGTTATCAGTCCGGCACGGAGAGGGTTCCTCGCGCTCTCTGTGCGCAGGGTCCTGGGACACGCTTTCCCCAGGCAGGCTCGTTTGGGTGCGATTGCAAAGAAAATAAATGTCTGCGAGAGTCCCAGTGAGCAGTGTTTGAACTAACGCAAGTTTTGTGGGAGACCTTTATTTTAAGCTTTACTCTGGGAAATGAGGTGGACATCCTGGCTGTGATTACAGTAGTGAGAGGCACTTTTTCCAGCTTGCCTGTCCACTCAGGAATCCTTTGGGAAGGAAGCAGTTTGGTCTCATTTTGGATATCCTGTGAAACTGAACGAGCACGGCTGCCAGGAAGTGAAAAAAGTGATTTAATTTTTAAAGAGCTGAAAACTACTGTATGCGCTACTGAGTATTGTACGGGAAATGACTGTTTTGGTTAGTTTGTCTGGATTTCTGGTATTCCCAGTTTCCTCAAGGTAGTAACCCTGTCTCTCAATCCTAATGCAACAGCCTCTGCAAAGTGCAAATGTGAAGACAGATTCGGGTTTAAATATGACGTTCTGGCCCAGCCTTAATGTGTTTGGAATGAAGTGGAATTTTCTTTAGTTCAAATAGGAGAAAGCATGAGAAATATTCAGAGCCTGATCCAACAATCCATTGAAAACAAAGACATCTCACTGTGATTTCCAAGCAGGGATGGGTCACAGAAATACTGAAGTTATGAAGTGGACTGGGATGGGGGAAGGGTTGGTGGTTCATCTCTTTTAGCATCTTTTAACTAAATTGGAATGCGAGTAACTGGGTGTCCACAGCCTGAAACTTAAATCTTTCCCCTGCAATCCAAAGAATTTTTGCAGCAGCTGTGCTAAGTTGTACTGGTATTTTCCAAGGTGTGACCTGATGAAAGTATTCTCTGCTTTTCTGTGTTCATCAAACAGTACTCGTGGCGTTGTGTGACTGCCACCAAGCTAGCACGAAGACCTAGCCAGGCTGTATACCATCCTAGATGGCTTTTTAATGTGTAATCTCGTTCCTGACAATCTAGCAAAGCCACCCACGGTACTAAACCATGCTATAATTGGAAACGGAAGGGGACAACTTTAAAGTTAGTGGCTGGCCTAATAAATCAAGATTTTTTTGTATTCCAGGACTTCATAAAAACCGTTAGTAATGATAAATTGCTTCCAGAATGATGCTGTAAATGGTAATGAATTCAAGCGGCAGCCAAGAGACCCTGCTCATGGATCAATGTTGGGCTTAATACTGTGCTCGCCATTGCCACCCATTGACTCTCCTGTAACTACCTTTAAAGCAGCCGTAATCAGTGTTTAACAGCCGGGAATCATCTGGTTCTGGTGCTACCAAACGAGGACAAAATGGTTTCTGACAGCATAAGGCAAAAAGATTGGCCTTCCTTTTTGTGCAATCCAGAGAGAGCTCCTGGAAGTGGAGGGTGAAGTCTGTAGTTACATGGAGATTTCATGGGCTTTTGTGTCACTTTGCTGCCTCTCAGCTAAGGGTTGTGCACTAAAGAAACACTGAAGAGATGTCTAAATGTATGTTCCTATAAAGAGATGTTCATATAAAAACCAAAAGTCATGGGGAATTTTGCAAAGGATTCTTATTCTGGGGGAAAGGTGCTGATGTCTGAGCGTTAGAGTCTGCATCAGTCCGGTCAGGCACCCCTGGCACTGGCAGAGTGCCGTTTCCTATCAGAAGGGAAGAAAACTTCCAGCAAAATAAATCTCTTTGGGGAATGTTTTGGTGCCAAGGAAAGCTGGTGTTTACAGGGATCCCCAAGTGCTGGGGAGCCGTTGCAGAGAGGAGTCCCGGGGAAGGCCAGCACACCATGGAGCTGGGAGCCGGGGAACTGGGGAGCTCGAAGCGGGGGTTTGGCCTCCTACCTCTATGGCAGAGAGCCGAACTGCAGCTTTGGGGTTTCTGAGCTCCCTGTTGTAGAGTTGGGATTTGGATCCTGAAAATGCCGGGAAGTATATGCAGAGGGTTGGCTCTGGAGTCACGGCCGTGGCATGAGCCGCTGAGCCCGGCCGTTCCCGCAGCCGTGGGAGCGGGAGGGATGTCCATCCCCCGATCAGCATCGGGGGGATCGTTTCAAGGAGAAGACCCTGTGGGTCTGAGTTTTTCTGAATGATAATTTCTCTGAATTTACAATTCTGCAAAGAGTCGGTTTGTCCAATTCAGACTGAAACCACATTTTAAGAAGCTGTTTCCTGCAGCCCGGAAATCCTGTTCTCTTATGAGTTATCTTTTTGTTGTTTTTCTCTGCCAGCTTCACACCTGTAGCTGAGACCCCAGCGTAAACATCGCTAAAGGAAACCAGCAGGCATGTCAATTCGAGCCTCAACTTTAAACACCCTCTTCCTTTGCCGAGTGTCACATCTGGCACGGGCAATTACTATTAGTAGTACTATTAGGGACCCAAATCTGAGGTTGGAGGGTGGGATGCAAACAGAGGAGCTCAGGATCAGCCCCGTACTTCTGGGGTACAATGGCATTTCCTTTGCTGAAACAAAGGAAGTTCTTCCCCCTTCATGCTTGCACTTCCCTTTTAACACAAAACATCCTTTGCGTGCACATAGACATTCGAAAGGTTTTTATGTTCAGGTCTGTGTGTGGTTGCCGAATTTGGCTGCGGGGGTTCGACTATGGTTGATGGAGAGGAAAGCTGTATGGATAGCACTTAATTGTCTCTTGGGCTTGTTGTGTTTGGGGTTTTGGTTTATTTTTTGTTGGGGTTTTTTTTTTTGTTTGTTTTTTAATTGAATTTATTGTTAAGGGATCCTGTTTACTTTTTATTACTGATACAATGAATGTGGGTTTCTAGATCATTACCTGTCAGGTTGCGCTAAGGCAGTGAATTTCCCGATTCCTGGGAGTTATTCTGCCACATGGCTTCACGCAGAAGAGCAAGGTGTGACAGCCCGCTTGCAAGTCAGCAACAGCACGAGCACCCCGTCTGCGCGTGCTTAGGGCAGGGCTGGAGCAGAAGCAGGGCACGAGGCAGTGGGGGACACTTGGAGCCCAGTTTCTGTTTCTGCAGAACCAGTTATCAGGCTGGTGATGAAGAGCTCAGGGCTTGTAAATCTGGTTCTACTCTGAAAAGTAGCCTTGTCCTGGTGGCGTTTTCACCCTTGACAGATCTGCTGTGAATATCGGTGACAAAAGCAGCTGCTGCTTCTGTTAGAGCTGCACGGCCTTTATGGGGAAAAGATGCACTGCCTTCTTCGGCAGCAAGGGCAGAATCGCTTACGAAGCTTTGCCCGCAACGGTGCGAGTGGGACCAGAGCGTCCACAGAAACCCTCCCAGCAGCAGGGCTCAGGGGAGGGAAGACGATGAAGGGTGGTGATACATGCAGGTGGCAAAGAGATACTGAGACGTGCCTGCAGAAATACTACAAGCCATATTAGACTTCTAAAACCAGATTTTCAAATAATTTTTCAGTAGAGCTTTCTGTCAAGTGGAAATTAACCCTCAGGTTGGTGCACTCACCAGAGGCGAGGAAGGCAGGTACGATTAATTTTGGCAAAGAATAGAAGAGATGGAGCAAGAGGAAGGGCGTCTGGTAGGCAGCAGCTGGGAGTTTCACGCCCGTTCTCACCAGGGAAGCAGGAAGGAAGTGGAAAGTGGCAGGAGACAAAGGACAGCCCGAAGGTTAGAGAAGAGATAAAGGGGGATTGTGAGAAATAACACAAGCAGAAAGGCTAATGATGGATTTATGTAAGGCAGGAAGGCTATAATGGGGAGCAAAACTGTGGCTTAACTTTTTCAAAGGTGACGTGAGGGCCAGAATTTTCCAAACGCTGCCCAGGGGAGAGTGGGGGGCTGGGCTGGGCATGGAGAGGGGCTTGGGCTGTCGCTGCCTGCGCGTTTCTGCCCCTGTCGTGCATAGCTGCATTATGCACGTGTACTTCTTCAACAAACTTAAGCTTTCATGCAGCGATCAGCCTCAAATCTGTTAGCAGTGCATCCTTGCGCTGGCCTACAGACAGAGGGAGAGCAAAAAGCCAGGGTCGCTCCAGCAGATAGCGTACCCAGCGTGGGCTGTTTTAAAAGGATACTTTGAAGTTGAATGATGCATCAGCATTTCTTTCGAGGAAATTGCCAAATGCTTTTATTACAACACTGCCACTCCGCTGCTGGCATTGCGTCCGCCATGGTGTGGTAATAGGGACCAAAGATGCTTTGACCACTTTGTCTTGATTTCATGTCTGCAATTGTGAAAATACTGATTCAGAATTTCGGCCCCCTTGCTCACTCTCTGAGAGGGGACAACGTCCCAGCCCTGAGCATCGTTCAGGAATGTTTAAGGGTCTCAGTAATGTGCATTTCCACTGATTTTTGTCTCTGAATATGAGGCCCAAGAATATCCACAAGTCCTTCCACCCCACTACAATACTGTTGTACGCTATGTTCTTCCCGCGGTCATAATTACAGGGCGAAAAAGACTGCAATGAGCAGCAGAGTTTATAGTAACATGCTGCCTTCTTGAATGTCACTGCAGCACTTTGGGACAGGCTTGTAAAGGGGGTTGTGACCCTGCTTTGAACCGGGAGGGACTTGCTCCTGCCAGTTGCTGCCTGTGGCGTGTGGGGCTAAGTTGCCCCTGTGGCTGGTGCTGCTCTGCCCCCTGCGATGGCTCTGAGCTTGGTGCTGTGCGCTGCATTGCCATCACCTCCATGGGCTCATATTTGCAGTGCTCGTCACCTTAGGGAAAGGGTCCAGAAGTGTTTGTGGGTATCATAGAATGGTTTGGGTCGGAAGGGACCTTTAAAGATCATCTAGTTGCAGCCCCCCTGCCATGGGCAGGGACACCTCCCACCAGCCCAGGTTGCTCCAAGCCCCATCCAACCTGGCCTTGGACACCTCCGGGGATGGGGCAGCCACAGCTTCTCTGGGCAACCTGGGCCAGTGTCTCACCACCCTCAGAGTGAAAAGTTTCTTCCTAGTATCTACTCTAAATCTCCCCTCTTCCAGCTTGAAGCCATTCCCCCTCGTCCTATCACTACATGCCCTTGTCAAAAGTCCCTCTCCGTCGTTCTTGTAGTCCCCCTTTAGGTACTGGAAGGGGCTATAAGGTCTCCCTGGAGCCTTCTCTTCTCCAGGCTGAGCAACCCCAACTCTCTCAGCCTGTCTTCATGGGAGAGGTGCTCCAGCCCTCGGATCATCTTCATGGCCCTCCTTTGGACTTTTTTTTTTTTTTTTGGTTATTTTTAATGTCAGTTTTGGGGTTTTTTTTTAAGTTGGGGGGTGGTGGTAGTTTTGGGGAGGATTATTTATTTATTTTTAATTTAACGGCTGGTGTAATTTCCTCCATCCCCGTGGCTCGCCGTGCCCCGGGTGCCGGCTGGGAGCGCGGGGGGGCTCGCAGGTTCTTCCCCCCCCCCCCCAACACCAACCCCAACCCCGCTGCCGGCTCCGGCCGCGGCTGTCCCCGCTGCAGGTCCCGGCCCGGCCTCCGGGCACCGGCCCCGACCCCGCTTGCCAATCCCCCCTCCCCACGCGTGGGGGGTGTGTGTTGGGGGGGGAACGGCGGCGCCCGGCGGCCGCCCCCGCCGGCGGCAGGTGGCCCCGACCCCCGCCGGTTCGGCACGTCACTTCCTCGCAAACTTTTCTCCCGAGGAACCGTCTCCGTGAAAGTTGCCGGCGGCGGCCGCCCGGCCCGGGGGTTGCCTCTCCGCGCCCGCCGAGCGGGGAGGGCTGGCCGGCCGGCCGGGCATGCCCGCCCGCCTCCCTGCGCTGGCCGGGGCACGGCCGGGCCGNGTCCTTGGGGTTTCGGGTGTTTTTTCCCCTCCCTTATCCGAGGGGTTTTCGCTCCGCCGCGCGTGGGGAGAGGCGCCGGCGGGCGGCTGCGCGGCGTGGGGTGGCGGTGGGACGCGGCCGTGTCCCCTCCGGCCGGGCCGGGCCGGGCCGAGGGCAGCGGGGCGACGCCGGTGTTTTAAGGAGGCGGCCGTGGGGCGAGGGCCGCGCTGGGGCAGCGGGATGCGAAGCCCTCGGGGCCAGCAGCGCTGGGCTACTGCCCGCCCGCCCGCGGCTCGCCCGGCCCCGCTGCTGGAGCGGACGCGTCCCGGTCGCTGGGAGCGGGTCCCACCGGAGCGCGGCTCTGCCCCGCGGGGAGTGTGCCACCCCCCGGGGTCGTTCCCCTCCCGAGATAACGAATAATTCCTCCTGACGCTCCGGAGGGTGATGAGCGCCCTGCGAAGCTGTGGGGAGAAAACAAATGAGAAACGAGGATTTTCTGGAAGAAATATGTGCGTGGGGTTTTGGCTTTTGTGGGGTTTTGTGGAGGCTTTGG
>VUYV01000267.1:425861-535037 GCA_008711295.1 Anarhynchus alexandrinus
CCCCCCCCCCCCCCCCCCTCCCCCAAAGGTAAAAAAGTCAGCATTCACCTAGTTTGCTAGGAGTTTTTATCGTTATGCTCTTGTGTTTTTAAGTTTTTTTAACATAATCCAAACTTTGGCCATATTAAAAGCCACACTGTTAGTGTTTCACATCCACAAACAGTGAACAGTGTTGTGTATGATGCCCCTTAGTTCCACTTCACGTTTTTAGGCAGAAGCTGCCCAGCTGTCAACCCAGGCCAACCAAGGCAGGCTTTTTTCTAGGGCACTCTCCACAGAAGAAGAGGGAAGAGTTCAATTGTGGCAAAAAGCATTCAGCCCAGACAGTGAAACCAAAGCAAACTACTTTCTAAATATATCAGAAAAAGAAAAAAAAAAAAAAGAGGGCTGGGAGAAGCCTTTGCAATAATCACATGGCGAGGAGGGTGTTCCAGACCAGAGACGGAAAGAAGAGTCAGTAAAGTTTGTGAGGATGGCACGAGGCTCCTGGCCCGGCAAGGCAGAAGCTCAGCCTGGCTCTGTGCAGGGGAGTAACACAAAATAATGGAAGTTCTTCTTTAGAGCTTTGGCAGATGAATCTTATCTCCTTAAATAAATGATAAGAAACCAGTGTAAGTTTGAAAAAGAGTAGTGCTGCAAACCAGACTGCAGGCTTTGTGTAGAAACTGTCCGATGCAGAAACCTCCCAGAGGCTGTAAGCACCGCAAGGTGCAGCTTGACAGGGGAAGGGACAGACGTGTCCTTTCAGGGGAAACCTTTTCAGCATGTCAGCAGCCTTAGTTTGGGGTCTGTGCTTAGCCAAGGCTTTCCCCTTTTCCTGGAAAGAGGTGCTTTGGGCTGTAGTTTCCAAATGTTGTGGGAGTGTCTTGTTGGGGTGCTCCCTGCCCTGGGTTCGTCAGGGCTGCCGGATGGTTAAAAAAGCCTCTGATCTTTGCGTTAAGTCCTGGGGTGCGGAGGCCCCGTAGAAGAACTTGAGCTTCAGACACCAGTATCTCGTTCAGCTGCAGAGACTGTGAAAAGCGCGTTTTGGTCGGGCTCTTGCTGCGTGCGTTGTTTGTCATTCCGCCTCGCAGAGGAGATGGATGTGGCCTGGGTGCCTCTGGGTCAGCAGCCTTGCTCTTGCCTTTTGAGTACTCTGCAGATGACTTGCAGGAAAGCAAGAAGGCCACCGTATGGTACAGTGCATTACAGTAATTAACCTTAAAGCGATGAATGTTCAGGCCAGGATTTTGGCGCCTGTCAAAGTGAACCTGGCGATTTGGCAGGGGCTGGCTGGTGAAGGGTTAGATGGACCACGGGGCTTAAGTGGTAGCTGAGAGGAAGCACTACATCAAAGATGATACCTAACTCCAAGATAATTAAGAAGTTGGCCCGTTGTGAAGAATGCCAGCGAACGATGCTGTGCTGATATCCAAGGAAACAAGGGCAATCCAAGGACCGCAGTCAGAGCCCAGATTAATATCCTTTATGACTCTTAACAAGGCTCAGTTCAGTGCGGTGTCCTGATTAAAAGAAGAGAGATGGCCAAGTATTTTGGCTGCACTCAGGGCTGCGGAGGCTTGAGATGCTAATTCTCAGTTGGCTAGCAAGGACAGGGTAGGATTTTCGCTGTATTAAAGTTAATGCTAACATTTATTTAGATAATTGGGTTTTTCCTAGAGTGTCTGAAACCTTTAGAAGCAAGCCATTAGGATGCTAAATCAGAGTGAAATTGATTGGAGGGAGACAGAGAAACTGATTTTGAGGTACATTAAACTATTATACTTGCATAATAAATAAGCTTGGAGAAGAAGAGTGAGGACAGAGCACACATTTAAATGAGAGGGACAGTTGCGAAGTCCAAGTTGAAAATGCAGTTTACGTTCCTCAGGTCTCTGTGCGCTATGAACACCTCTTAATTCAGCAGTGCTACTTTCTGCAGCAGAGGTGTGGAAATGGGGTGCTGCTCGCGCTTCCCGCGGAGGAGTACAGTAGACACTGTGCATGGAGGCCCTTGTCTGGAAGAGTTCCTCGGAGACCTGCCGTGTGTTTTACTGCGCGGAGCGTGCGCCACCCGAGGCACAGCTCTGTGGGACGGTCGCCCATGAGGCAGAGGTTTGTAGCACCTGCCGGTTGCTTTAGCAGCATCAATGGCAATGGAGTATTGCTGACTGCAGCTCTGCTGAAGCAAAGTGTATGGCTCGTTAATATCCAAGACTAGCGGAGATGGAAAATCAAGAAATGAGAAGGAAGCAAAGCGCTTTACGAAGATCCCAATGTTGCAAGCGTTCTTATGCCTGTGCTTGGCTCCATACATGAGTGGTCGCATTGATTTCCTTTTGTGTGAGGGCTTTTAGAATTGGGTTTAAGTCTAGAAGGCAGTGACTTACGACCTTGTCTTATAAATAAGAGAGAAGAGAAATGACAGACTGGCTGGTGCATGGGTCAAAAGTAAGTGATTTGATCTCGCTTATGCCTTGGTAATTAGTGTTTTGTTTGTTTGGTGGTTTTTTTTAGAAGTCTTGTGAGGTTGACAATTCAGGAAGTATAAGATTAAAACTCATTTAAAGGCAAAACCAAATTAACTCAATAGTATTTCCAGTTGTGGAAGTCTGTGCTGTGTTGCTCCGACACTGAAAGCTATTGCTGTTTATCATGACAGTTGTGCCAGGAAAGCAGAATCTGCTCAGAAAAAAAGCCTGTATGTTTCCACTGGGATTTTGCCTTGGTAAACGTTTCCATATCAGATACAAAGAAAGCATTATTTATTTTAAAAGAATAACATGTAAGTGGAGCAGAGAAGTAGCTTGATACCTTAAAAAAAAAAAAATGTTTTGCAACCAGAGTCATAGAAATTGTACTTCTGAGATAATGTTTTTCTGTATCGCATCCCTCAGCAGTACCAATAGGCATCAACTGACATGACAGATTGCTGAAACAGATGTGGTAAAACTGACACATGGAGTTAATAATATTTTATACAAATCTCTCAATGATATCAACCCAAGAAATGAGCTGACTGATAAATGGCTCAGCCAGAAACCAAGAAACTGGTCTTTTGAGTTCTTAATGCTTTTATATAAATCTCTCAAGTGAGTTTTAACTGAAGCAACAGATTCCTTAATGTGCTCAATCATGCAGGAGCGAACACTTACTTGCCCAGCCTTGCAACAAGATGGTCTTCCTATATCTGAAAGGCTGCAGCATCTCATTATTGGAGAAGGATACGCTGCCGTGGTTGGTTTTAGAGCAACTGGTGCTAAACCAGGAGGATGAGAGCTGGCTCATGCGGTGTGGTACACTGATCACCTGATACATGAATCTTTCGTGTAAATTAACAGCAGTCTTGTTTGGATACAAGTCCAAGACTTCAATACATCAGTCAAAGTGACCTTGTGTTTGCAAAACAGGACAATCGAGCGTTCTCAGCCTACCCGTAGTGTTAAGATTGCCTGGGGTGGTGCATTTCCCTTCTCTAAGGTAATTGGGCTCAGGTGCTTTCTATAGCAGTTTTTCAGTTCTATAATTTAGGTTCTTTATTACATTGCCAGTGCTAAGTGTTGCACACGAGAAGACAGCAGCTCAGCCTCTAGTCTAGCTATGTGTTTTAAGGCTTAGGCGGCCTGGGGTTTATTCCTTATTCTACTGCTAAGGTGAATCTGTTGAATTTTTTTATCCTTCATGCATCTCCGTTTGTTGTATCTGCTGTATTGCCATGCTACGAATCTTCACCGCGTTGTTTTGTGTATAGATCTTCAGGCAACTTGACTGAAAACTTTAATATTAATGTATTTCTTATACTGTTATTTGGCTATTTCCCCTTTAGTGTGTAATACAGATCATTAGGAGATCTGCCGCAGATGTTTTAATTTTGATTGTGTGCAGTTACGCTCCATTATGAAGTGGTGGCTTTGCTGCAAATAATGTTGTTTCTTCTGCTTTTTGCAGGACCCTGCAGGAATATTTGAACTGGTGCAGGTTGTTGGAAATGGGACATATGGACAAGTCTATAAGGTTTGGATGCCTCTTTAATTTATGATGCTGTTCTTGATAAAGCTGTTTTTCCTAAAGCAGAAGTGAGCACCGTTTAAGAAGGTGGACAATGTTGTTCCAGTAATAGCCTGGTTTATCTTGCTGGTTTTCCTGTGTAATGCAAAGTGGTGTCACCTGTGACACTCTGTGCCCCTTCCTTCTGCCCTGTTTTTGTGTCTCTCTGCTGCCACAGGTCAGATAAGTGTGTTGGCTTTTGTACTGACTTCCCTCTGCCCTGTTTTTTCTGTCCTGTGATTATTTTCTCTTCTTCAAAATTGTTTAATAGGTGACTGGCACAAATTAACATCACTGATGGCTAAATTTGGCCTGGATCGAGCGGAGAGCTCAGCCAAGACTAAAACAGCAGTGCTCTTCATGACAGAGGTGCCAATTAACCCTGCTCTGCAGGCAGGCTATGAAGTTTTTTATTTCTGTTATTACCTTTGTCGCTGTGATATCAAAGCAGAACTATCAGTCGAGAAACGACAGCAATTAAGTATAGTCTGCTCTAACGTGCTATTTACACTAACTAGGCAACTCATTTCGTTACGAGCGCTACCCTAGAAAAGTGTTCTTTCACTGTGAAGCCTTTCCTGAGAATGATCAAAGAAGAGAAAATAGACATGGTAAAATAGGGAACCGAGTCTGTGTTGCTCCCGTTTGGAGAAAGAAGACAGAGGAAGGAAAAGGCCGCGCTGCTGAGCCCTTGGAGGTACGTCAGAAGAGTAACGGCGCTGGAGGAAGCTGTCTGGTCTTGCTTCTCCCGCAGATCCCGCTGCCGACAAGCTCCTGCGTGACACAGCGTCTTATCGGTGCAGGCTTTCTGCATCGATCCCCTATTGCAGGAGGAATGCAGAAGGATGTAGAAATGCGGGACTGTTCGTCTCTCTCTGATTCCAGTGCACTGAATGCATGTTAGATTTCTGTGTCCATCCTCTGGTGGCAGATCTGCTGTGATCCCATTCTCGTTTCCCTCTTGAAGCTATGGATACTCTTTCAAGTATTCTGGAAAATCCTCTACAGAAGCAGTTCTGGGGAGTTTCTGCTTTCCCATACTACATCTTTTTAATTTATTTTTATGTCAGAAGCAGTATCTTTGTCAAGTAACTTTTTGTGGCTGTGATTAAGTCTGTGTTGTTTCTGAGATTGTCATTGAGATACTGAGGTCAGTACTACTAAATTAAAAATAGAGGTTCAGGGGTTCACATGGACAGATTAGAAGCCAGGAGACATTCAGGGGTGCTGTTGTCAGTGTGATCACAGAGTTTTCTGCCTGTAAAAAGATCCTAAAGCGCCCAAATGGCCTCTGAAATAGTTGCCTTTCTTTTTATGCCTAGATTTATTTTATATTGGGAGAGAAAAAATGTCAATCTAGTCATCTTTTAAGGATGTTGAGAGTGAATCAGCTGCTTAATCATGGCAGAAACAGGAAGGAGCAACATAATTTGCTTCTCTGCTGCAAAAGAAAATGTTTTGAGCTGTCATGTGGTTCACTAGAATGTTAGTTGCCAAAATGCGTAAGAAATATTGACAAAGACAGTTACAATTTGTACCCAAAGGCCGCTCTCCACTGAGCATGCAAGAGACCGGGGTCTGACAGCACTGGGCAACGGGTGATTTGAATCTCGGCTCCTTCTGCACTTGGACTAGCTGCAGCATCTGGGCAAGGCACTGAGAGAGAGGGTCTTGCCAGGCTGAGCGTGCTTTGTGCACATGCATCGCGCGATGGAGAGGTGATGGGCTGTGTGTAACCCTGGCTCTGTGCAAGCACACCCATAACAGAGGCTTTGCTCGTATAAATACACATGATCACTGAATGTAGGGTGTTTTGCTGAGGCTTCCTCAAGGATGGAGCTGCTCTTTGCGGGAGGGTGACAGTGAGCCATGCAGCTGAAGAAGACAGAAGATGATGAGAGCTGAGATGGACGGATGCAAAGTGGGTGCTCCATACTGCAGGCATTCAGCTTGGTCTCCGTTGTGAACAGTCTTCACGCAGTCCAAAGCTCCAGCGTGTTTAGAAATACCTCTGCAGAAGATGCTGAGCACCAACTGCATGTTCTCAGGTGGTATCTCCCTTGTGCTGGCCTTGCAACCAGAGCAAATCTCTGTTTTCTCTGAAGGAGGGCAGCTGCAATAGAGCAACTGCTTCTGAAGTGGCCATAAAAAGTCAGGCTATGGTATTCGCTTTTCTTTTTCACTGCTGTGTAATAAGTCCTTTGGTCTCTACAGTGCTAGGACCGATGGGGTGAATTAGGGAATGCTGGAATCATTTTGTAGTTTGCCTCGTATAGGTTTGTGATCATAAATATTTAAGTTATAAAGTAATCTCGGTTATCCATGTAACGTACTCACGTCATTAGAGCACGGTTTCATTCTCCAGAGGTGTCAGAATCTCCCATACGTTCAGAAATAGATACGCACAGTCATTTGCACATAATCAAAGCAAAGCTTATTTCAGGCTAAATAATGTCCAAGATTACTAAATTGCTTGGTTGGCTGTGAAGATGATTCATAAGGCTATATGTTTTAATATATGCAGCTCCATAAAAATGAAAATAAAATTTAGAGGATTCATCATTAGATTTGGAAAACAATGTTTAACAGATTTATTGGAGGAGAATATTGTTCATACTGAATTATTCCAGACCAGTTCCAGTTCAGTGTCTTTTTAAATGAAATGGAAGGTGTATAAATTGTACCCATGATAATGCTAGAGCTGTCTAGAAATGTTATAAAGTTGGGATTTGCATACAATAACTGACTAAAAGCTAGCAGATTTTTTGACAACTTATGAAGTAGTAGGACGTAAATATGCCAGTAGTGGCAACTTCAGCCTTTTGGAAAGTATGAATTAGATATTAAAAAATCAGATGGTACCCAGAAGTCATGAGATTGGATTCGTTATCTCTTGAAATGACAGATGAGTTTTTCAGTTAATTGCTGGCTTCCTGGAGCTGAAATCTGAATAACAATACTATGTAAGAGGCGATTCTGAATAATGTCATGGAAGGTGGTAGCAGAGAGTTGTCTCTGAAGGCAGTTGGAAGTAGTACGTTTACTGGTGGTTGGAGAAGTAATGAGTGTTTACTCTTCCATGCCTTTGTTTCATGAACTCTGAAGTGCTGAAGGTCAGGCTGTGTCCAGTCTCTGCACCATCTCCATTGAATGCATATGGGAAAGAGAAGTTTCTGAACTTCCCATGTGCTGCTTTTTGCAAGGGCTGTCCACGTCCCTCAGAACCCTCAAGGCCAGGGACCACAAAGACTCTGCGGGGCTTTGGGCTTGCTCTCTGGAGTATGAGGGCTGGTGGTTTGGGTTTGTTTTATTTTTAGAGCGGCTGATCAGTAAGGACCTTCAGACAGGGCAGAGCAATGTTTCGCATCACATAACTGTCGGTGTTATCTGGGAGGGAGCAAGATTGCTGAAGGTGTCACCCACAAGTTCTTGGGTTTTGCTTCCTCCGTGGGCTGCAGCCACGGTGCCGTGGAACCCCCTCTCATGGGCTGCCTGGGGAAGCTTGAATGGAATGGTGTTTGGGATCACAGTAAAACTGCAGCAAACGATCTCAGAGATTTATAAATACCATCTTTTTTTATTTGCTAGTAGTTGCTACATTACTGTCGCACGGTGTACTGTTAAGGGCGGTGCCTTCGCAAGCGTTGTGAAGCTGAGGTCTGTGGTTCTGTGGGCTGCTCTTAGTGTGCTGGAG
This sequence comes from Anarhynchus alexandrinus, assembly GCA_008711295.1. Classification (NCBI taxonomy): domain Eukaryota; kingdom Metazoa; phylum Chordata; class Aves; order Charadriiformes; family Charadriidae; genus Anarhynchus; species Anarhynchus alexandrinus. The sequence goes on from VUYV01000267.1 coordinate 433,582, forward strand.
GCTGTACGTAGGTATGGCTGTCGAGACCTGACAGTGCGGTGATTTGAGTAATTCTTTGCCTACTCCCATTACCTACGGAAGTTTGATTATGTGGATGCCTTGTTTTCCTTCCGCAGTTGGGCTCTATTGCTGTGCAGAGCTGGGTAGTGATTGCGTATCACCCTTGGCATAGAACAGTTGTAGCTTGGTCAGTGCTTGTGTGTTTAGTAATAACTAAACTGTAAGTTTGGGGGGATGAAATATTTTTTTTGTGAAGACTTTAACTGTTAGTTTCATATCCTTTGAGTGGTGTGTCTTCAGTAGGAGCCGGTTAGTGCATTTCCCATCTTTCCATTTTCAGTGCAGGGTCATTTTTCTAATGAGTGAATGGGGAAAGGGAGAGATGGGGCGGCTGAAGTGGGTGCCAGTTTTGAAGCGTTGGGTCAGACAATTGCTCTTGAGCTCTAGAAGAGGCTGTGAGACTCTGGATTTGTAGCTGCTTTCATTTTTTAGTTGTCAAGATAAAGAGGAATTGCTCCTAATCCTACTCATTCAGCTGTGCTCTAAGAGTCCTCATCCTTCCAACAAAGTTTTCATGGGCCAAATGTGATCATCATCAGCATCTGTGAATCTGGTTGTTTTCTGATGTCGAGAGGCACCTGGCTGGGGCTTTTGACTTCCTTTGCCTTAGTGATGTGGATTAGCCCTCTCCTGGGGTCAGAGGTTTTGAGTGGCCGAGGGAATGAGAGGTCGGTGTCTTTGGCGCGTTCCGGGGGCTGTCGTTTTTTGGAGTATGATCTTGCAGACTGATGATAAAATGTGACAGATTTGCAGCTGCTGTGTGTGCAAAATGGTTGTATCTTTAATGGAGTCTGAGGGCACAGGGAACTCGAGAGAGGTGCTCTGATTGGGGACTGTGATCAAAAGGGAAGAAGTGGTGTCCCGGTAAAGCAGCTGATGAAGATGAAGCAGCGCTGTTGCTGAGGCTTAGCAGAGGGTGGAAGCAGCTCTGCCTTCCTCTGGTGGTTCTGCACAGCTAATATTTTTATTTCTACATAGTCACATAAGACTCTGGATACAAAAAGGACGCAGGTCTGAGTAAGGAATTGTTTTGCTGGTTGGTTTTTTTTTGTTGTTTTTTAAATACAGCTGTTTCTTGGCATTGAATTGTGCTTTGATTGTTGACGTGAGTTATGCGTTACTCTACTGTTGATGTACAGTGGCAGGAGTGTAATGAAGCATAAATACGACTTTTTGGTTTATCTTAGTTTGAAAGTCTTCTAAGTTCTGCGTAATTCATTTCACTGAGTAACTGGCTGAAGTAATTGAGACCAAGTTGGAAGGGGCAGGGGGAAGCACCACGTTTTTTTTGAGACTTGGTAGTGCACGGAAAGAATCACAAGACCATGCTAAGTTATGAAGCGTTAAAGTCTGTGGACTGTATTGAAAACGTTAATTGATGGTAGCACCTCAGGCAGTTACTGGAAGGTTAAATGTAAGAGACATTTCAGTTAGGTTCAGTGCAATGCAGAAGGTGAACATGTATAAGCTTCATGAAAACTTCAAAACCGTCCCTTCTGGGGGTGGATCAGAAGTAGCCACCTTCTGAAGAACGTGTCTCGGGGCTGAAATGCAATTTCAGAGTCTCCAAACTACCGCAAATAGAGATGTTAAAAATGTCATGTCTCTTGGGGTGTTTTGTTATCATTTGTGGTCGGTTACAGTTTTCAAGCCAATCATAGCCTTCAAGGCACTGACATTTTGATGAGTCAAGTATGGAAATCAGTTGTTCTTTGTAGAAATGACAAAACGCTACTTTCTGTTTTGCTAGCAGTTGGTAGAAGTGCTTGTTTGTCTATTCATTTTCTTTGTTTGGGTTTTCAGTAGCGTAGCTGATTATCTTGTCCACATGAAAAACTAGTAAATTATTGTAGGCAGCAGTGTATAAAGAAGTATCGCTGCAGTGTACGGGATGAAGTCAACAACTCATTGTGTGGATCCCTGGTTCAGTAGTGCAAACAAATTGTCTGCTAATCCTGGCAACGGGGTTCTCTTTCAGGAATAAGTCTGAGCTTAACATGTGCTACTGCCATTGTAATAAGATCTAAAATGCTGTGGTGCTTATGAACAGGGTGCCTTGAAAGCTGAATGTATATGGTGTAATATCATTAATACAGTAGAGAGGCATGGTTTGGTGTTTCAGTATTTAACTTCTTTATGCCTCTGAGTTTTAGTAACACCCATGAAGTCCGCACACTACTAGATGTGTTTCTTCCTCTTCTCAGTTGTCTGCAGCTCCTAATACACTCTCATACATGTCTTCATGCTTTCCTTAAAGCTTCCACACCATCGTGTTGATCCTTATTCTCCTTCATCAGAAAGCGCATGGCGTTGGCAGTGCATCCTTGCAGCAACACGGGCAAACCGTGCCTTGGGCTGTGTCAGCAAGAGCGTAGCAAGCAAATCGGGGGATGAGATTATTTACCCCTGCTGTTACTAGGCCACACCTGGAATACTGTGTCCCATCTTTGTTCCTCCAGTTCCAGAGAGACATTGGGAAACCGGAGAGGGTCCAGCAGAAGGCTGCCAAAAACATTTAGAGGGTTGAAGAACTTTACGCATGAAGAAGGAAAGGCTGAAGGAATTGGATTTTTATCAACCTAGTGAAGAGAAGGCTGAGGGCAATCTAGTCACAGTGTTTAAGTGCTTCGACAACGATTTGTATAGAAGATGCAAGCACAGGGGTGCACAGGACAAGAGGAACCAGGCTTAGGCTGGTCAGGGGAAATTCCGTCTGAATGTAAGAAAAAAATTCTTTAATGTGAGAACAAATCAACATTGGAATAGGTTTGCCAGGGTGGTGGTGGAGTCACCCTTGCTGGAAATATCCAAGGCTGTTTGACATTGTCTTGGGTAACCTAACGTAAGGCCCTGCTTTCAACAGAAGGTGGGACCGTATGTTCCCAGAGGTCTTTTCCAATCTTGATTTGAGTACAGGACTTTGGTTGAGGACAGGACATGGGAATCTCAGTGGACAGAACATGCCTGCTATCAATCCAGCCTACTAGATTGTGAATGATTGCCTTGGAGAATACAAAAAAAGTAGGGGGAATGACTTTTATTTCAAATAGATGTATAAAATAGGTAGTATATTGTGTATATTTAGTCAGAGCCATGAGCATTTTTTTCCATAGTGTATGGGGGTTTTTTGGCTTGGTGTGGTGGTGGTTTGTTTTTTTTTTTAATCTTGGCTTCCCTACTTATTTGCATGCCAATGCCAAACTATTTTCAGCAATGGAATTTAAAATAATGGATCATACATGCGAAATTAATTAGCAAATTGTGAAGTCCTGGTTCTAGTTAGTGAATATTTCAGAGGAATTTAATTAAGATTTTTAAGTGTAGGGCTAGTTTATCAAAAATAGAAGAGTAAGGATGTGTAAAAACCTCTCAGCTGTGGAGTGTTTCTATACAATAAAGGCTCTTTGACTGAGCAGAGCAATGTACAATAATTAGATGTGCCATATCAGCCATAAGAGAGTAGTAAAATCCTTGCAAATAATTTGTTGGCAGCCCTGCCACTTCAGCTCCTCCATGTTTTGGACCTGAATGTCCATATGGGAGAACACAATGTATTTTCAGCCTAAACTGGTGGCGTTTTGAGCTCATGTTGCATAACACTTCAGATGTTGGCACTGGGACATGCTATTTTGAAGGTAAGAGGACATGCTAAAAATGCACTGGTGATAATATGAGCACAGTAGGAAATAGTTCAAACTCTTAATTCCCCACTCAAGCACTTTGCTGCACTTTAAGGACCTCACTAGTGACATTGATGTCAACACTCCTGACTGCTCAGCAGCATCCAGAATCATGCCTACGTGAAGATACGCATCAGAGTGACCAGCACTTTGCATGCCTCAGTTTTACAATACCTGACCTACTCGAAAGTATTTCATTGTATATGTTATTTCTTCTTCAAAATAAATCAGTGTGATTGGGGGAAAACTTGTGAGAAGTTGTCTTTTTGCAGTCCAGAAAACCTCCCAGACATGTAATGAGCTATTGGGGTTAATGAATGAATGGTAGGATATTACTTAATTTTAAATAGCAGAAAACTAACCGTGTTGTTTTTAGATGTTTGAGATGACTCCTGTTGCAGGTTAGCTTTAATAACTGTACCTTTTTCTGAGTGAATCGCAGAACTTTAGTGCCTTGCAATCACACATCACCTTATCTCCATGTCTCTGATTCTTAGAGCTCCATGTGAATGGCACTTTCCAGGTCTGCTTTAATGACCTGAAGGATGCATGTATGTTTTTTGAAAGTCCCTCTTTGGTACCTCTGGGCTGTAGCTAGTAGAGCGTAATAAAAGGAACGTATCAGTTGGTTTCCTAAGAATGCTGATCACCTGCTTGTCTTCATTTATTATTATTGTTATGTGTATTTCATGGACTTAGCCAGCATTTGGTGCTTTAAACTTGACAGTGTGATGAATTGGTCTAAAGAACTGTGTGGAGTGTGTGCTGCTCTTCTGTCCTTTCCCATTGTCTGCATAGATGAGACATCACCATTGTCTTCACCAGCAGTAAATATTCTTTCAAATCTCACACTCAGTCTTTGGGTATTTTTTCATGTGAACGTGTTTGAATTTGTTTATGCCTGAGGAACCCACGTTTTTGTAAAGGAATCATCCATAATAGTGTTTTATAGTTTGCTCTTTGCTATATTCAACAAGTTCAATATATTGAGCCAAATAGGTCCTGCAGGATGAGATCTTGGGGACCAAAAGATAGCTTCTGGGATATGTTTTAGAAATCTAAATTGCAATCCTGTTCTGAAGAAGGCTTTTTAAGCTACGTGTTGAGTGGAGTCTCCAGACATCCTGTAGCAGTAGTGCTTTGTTGCAGGTGCTGCTGGAAAATCCAGGAGCAGAAATGTCAGTCCACAGAGAGGCAAATTCTCCCGCTGAGGTCTGTAATGGATCGTTATTTTCCATGGGCTGGACGTAGAGCAGCATTTCCAGCATGCACAGACCAGGGGTTGCGCACAGTGGGACTGTTGCAGAGCTCTTCCCTTCAGCTCCTGTTTCCCTTCAGCAGCCTGAGCTCTGCGATCTGCTACGGTGTCTGCTGCATTGGCCCCATGACCATGAGCTCGGGCCTGGTGGAACTCTGTCCTGTCTCTGACTTCCTCACCCTCACCTTTCTGTATCTTCCCTGGTACCTGATCAGTCTCTGTGGTGGGTTTTTCTCCTCTAAGTAGGATGGATGCTGGTTTGCTTGGACTGAGAATGCATCTATAGCCCATTCTGCCCTCAGTTAAAGATCTTCACTCCAGAGGTGACCTTGCATTCACTCCTCCTCGTTGGAGGAGTGTGGGAGCATACATGTTGCGAAATAACACTCTAAGAAGCAATTGGGTTAGCAGCTGCCGAGTTGTAGCTGTAAAGATGTAACTTTTGCCCCATGAAGACCATCCGGGAGCAGTTAAAAGCACTACCATGCTTGTGCAAGAAATGTTTCGCGTGTGCTCGGTACTGGAGCTCAGGGCAGTGCTTGGGATGGGACTGCAGCTAGCTTGTGGCAGGAGCAAGCCCTTTGTTCTGTTGCTTTTCTGGAGCAAAGAGAATTAAATAGCATTAAAGAGTTGGTTTTGTTTGTTATTCGGATGAAGTCGTGAGCCTGGTAATTTGCTGTCCTGCAAACCACGGGCTGATTTATGTCTGGGTAAAGGTTGCACAGGAGTCCGCCAAGTCAGGCAGCGGGACTTCCAGCACAGGGCATGGGAAGTGCTGAAACATGAGGGATGTTCCCACAGCTTTTCCCTGGCGTGGTCGGCTGTGGACGATTGCCACAGCTCCTCTTCCACGCTCTCTGAATTGCCCGTGAGTAACAGAGGCCACCACCGCGTGGACCCCCAGCTACGTGAGGTGTGGGGCACGGGGGAGAGGGGCGGTTAGGACAACCAGCCGACAGAGCTGCCAGCACAACTGGTGCCACTATCAGCATGGTCTTGGTGCTGGCTGCTGGGAAGAGCTCCTCCAGAGGGCAAGACTCATGATGTCTCCCAGAGCCACGTGGATTCATGCAGGGCTCTGTGACAATGCTGCCCTGAGATCCTTGGGGGCATCCTTGGGGGCATCTCCTCCGATGCTCTGGAGAAAAGCAGCGTTTGGCCCAGCCGTGATCCTCCTGCTGCCTTGAAAGCCAAGTACAGCCAGGTCTGGGGGTAGCACAGCGATGCAGACTGCAGCTGCCTGGGTGGACAGCAGCAAAATCTGGTGGGACAGCTGTTGATGCTGCCCTTTTGAGGCATTTGTGGGGAAATGGAGTTTAAAAGCCAGTTTTCATTGTCAGCTGGGGTCGAAGAGCTCTCTCGGTCAGTAGACACAGGGGCAGGTCAGCCCCTTGTCCTGTCATCATGAAATTTCCAGTAGGTAATTTTAAACTGTAATGTCCAATTTCAATTGTAAAATCCATAAACGTGATAATCTGGTATTCAGCTGTTCTCAGGCTGCTGGCCAGCAGGAATTTTCCTGGCCTGCGAAGATCTGTGAATATGGATCTTGGGAATAAAATTAGAGAAGAAACTATTTTTCAGCTGTTTGTAGTATAATTTTTTATTTTTTAAACCCCTTGTGTGTTATAAGCTTGCCCTTGTAGCCTGCTGCCTTTGTGGGGTTCCTGACAGGTTTTTAAGATTTGCTTTAGAAGTACCTTTTCAAAGGTCATTTCTTCCCCATCCCCTTTTTTTTCCCCACAAAACCACGAAACTTCAGTCATTTCTGAGATCTTAGGAAGTGAGGAATGGAGGAGGCATACTTTGTAGCAAACTGTGGCCTTTTTTGGTGCCCTGTACAAGTAACGTTATCAGAAGTTTGTCATGGCCAGCATGTGTCTGTGGGAGTGCTTTTAGGTGCTCCCGTCATGTAAAAAATACTCTTTTTCCTGAAGGTGAGAGAGGGGTTGACGTGGGCAGCTGCGGTTCAGCAGATCTCGCTTTGCTTTTGCCTCTGCCTCTCAGCATTGCTCGAAAACACATGAATTCGCTGGAAATGGAGGTCTCCTTATGACTGCAGCTATTAAAATGAAGGCAGTCCTTGTTTTTGTAAAGCCTCTTGGGATTCTGGTTAAGAGGAATTAGTGTACTTACAGAGGTGATTTGTGAGAATTGGTTCGCAGCCACTTACTGAACAACACGCTGTTTGAAAACAGTTTCGCTCAAATCAAAACATGTTGAGCTCAACAGAAATGTTAGTGGGGAAAATTTTAAGAAACGAGTTGGCTTTCATCTTCAAACTTTGTTTCAGAAACGTCAAAACATGGCATTTCATTTGCTTTGTTTGAGCATACGTTTTAATTTAGCAGGATGTTTAATATTTCATAGAGTGTCTTTAGTACTGCATATTTGGGGGAAAAAAAAGGTACTATCATACTGAAATAATTTGTCATTACCAAAATAAATGTGAATATTAATGAGAATTCTTCTGACTTTCCATTCCATGAGGAGTGTTTAGAACCAAAAGTGAGACCAGTTGGTAAAATACTGACACTTTGTTGAGGTTTACTGAATACTGGAATTGACTAAATTTCATTTTCTGACTCTACAGTTGTGCAGTTGCTACAGCTGATATCAACGTTTTTGATGCAATTTTTTCTTGCATTTTTGTTGTTAAAAATGGAAACATTTTGAGGAAAGGGGCATAAGAGAAATATGTGGTGGTCTTCTGAAAATATGTATTTTACTGAACTTGAGGAATTTTCTGTCATTCTTGTTTATTATGATACGTTTTAGCATGGATTTTTCCTAGTATTTAAAAATAACAAAAGAGTAACCAATTTACTGATTATTTCTGCTGTAGTAGATTTGTCTACTCTTGTTTTACTCTTGGCTTTAAACCTATGAACAATTATACTAAAATATGCAACAAAACCAACATAAAATAAATATGCATATGGCTTAGATAATGGACTATCAAATGTATTATTTACACAGATTGTCCACGATGTTGTCTTGTTATATGGAAAAAGGGAAGAGCCAGGAAAAAATGTTTTTGCTTTAATATTTGCTTTTTCCAGTCTAACATGAAATATTTATCGTAACAGGCTTCTTGCAAACATTCTGCCTCCAGAAGCCAAATTATATCAGCACAGAACTGATTGCCTTTTATTAATATCAGAGGGTAGAGTTAGGTATTGTGGACCAGCATATCCCTGCAGCTCTGAAAATCAAATTGCTATGGTGAAGTCTTCCAGTTTCTTATCAGTTACTGACAGCGGGACCTGATCTGGTCTGTGCATCTTCCTGCAGAAGAGGACAGGCAGTACCAGTACGTGATTTGGGTGCACCAAAACCTTCCTCCTGTGGGATTCCTTTTTCAAAGCATAATAGAATGGTTTAGGTTGGAAGGGACCTTAAAGACCATCTAGTTCCAACCCCCCTGCCCTGGGCAGGGACATCTCCCACTAGACCAGGTTGCTCAAAGCCCCGTCCAGCCTGGCCTTGAATGCCTCCAGGGATGGGGCAGCCACAGCTTCTCTGGGCAACCCGGGTCAGTGTCTCACCACCCTCACAGTAAAGAATTTCTTCCTGATATATAATCTAAATCTCCCCTCTTCCAGTTTGAAGCTATTCTCCCTCGTCCCATCACCTCATGCCCTCGTAAAAAGTCCATCTCCATCTTTCTTGTAGGCCCCGTTCAGATACTGGAAGGCTGCAATAAGATCTCCCTGGAGCCTTCTCTTCTCCAGGCTGAACAACCCCAATTCTCTCAGCCTGTCTTCATAGGAGAGGTGCTCCAGCCCTCTGATCATCTTTTGTGCCCCTCCTCTGGACCCACTCCAACAGGTCCACGTCTTTCCTCCAGAGGCTCCAGAGCTGGACGCAGTACTCCAGGTGGGGTCTCACCAGAGTGGAGTAGAGGGGCAGAATCACCTCCCCCGCTCTGCTGGCCACACTTCTTTTGATGCAGCCCAGGACACAGTTGGCCTTCTGGGCTGTGAGCGCACATTGCCAGCTCATGTTGAGCTTCTCATCAACCAACACTCCCAAGTCCTCCTTCTTAGGGCTGCTCTCAATCTATTTTCCGCCCAGCCTGTATTTGTGCTTTTTGATTAAGGGTGATTTATTTCCAGAGACATTAGAATATGTTTTGTCATTTCTCCCTGTGGAAGATTGCCAAATTTTGCAGGCAGGCACATTAACACTTGAGGCATAGGGTGTGCCCAGTGAACCCAGCAGTTGCGAAGCCCGGGACAGCTTGGACATCGCAGAGATAGTATGTGCCAGTAAATGTGGTGCACTCGGGATACATTGGGCTTTTTGTGCCTGTGCAGATCAGCCTAAGTAGGTCTGACGTTTCCCAAGTGCGTTGAGCTCCCAGCTCACATGCTGTTGAGTAGGTGTGCACGTGCACAGGGCATAGCAGATTGCTGGATGCCCAATTGGGACAGTTTCCTTGGCAGAAAAAGAGGTTGCATCTGGAGAAGCTACATGTATTGTAGCCTGCTCTCCAGAAATATGCCTGAAAATAGAGAAAGGATGAAGTAATAGAGAGATGCACTAACTTTCCTTTCTTTTGGACACTTGAAAGATTTCAGTCAGAACTGTTTTGAATGGAGGAAGTCGCAAAACAAAGGGTGGAAACTCAGGTCTCTGATCGCACAGGCTGGAGAATAAAGGTTAGAGAGGATTCAGTATTCACCCTTTCCTATGTTCCTCTCTTCCTTTCTTTGCATTGTGTTGGTTTCTAGGTGCCCACCTGGTGGAAGACTTTGCCTGACCTGTATCCCTGGCTTGCATGTTGAAGTTGGAGTATGTTCATGTTGGCACAGGAGTCTGCCCGTACGGACATGCATGAGTGGTCAGGTTTCTGCATATGTTTGCGAAGCAACTAGTGCTGTTCAAATAGTCACAACAAATGCCTGGTTAGGTTTTGTAATGTCTTTTGGCCTCTTGCTTTTGCCAAACTCAGAGTTCTCTGACCAGGAACAGAAGAAAATGGCGTTATCAGCCCTGGGTGATGCTTGGAGCCTGCATGGCACTTGTCCTATCTGTCATGCAGATGGGTTTCAAATGTCATACTGAGTAGATTAAAGACAACTTGGCTTTCTGAGCTTTTGTGGTCGCTGTACCCTGCATTATTTACATTACAGAGTTCTGGCAGACCTCTGCCTTTTGATGTTATTAATATTAAAATAGACTAATTCTTTATATTACAGAGATGGCCTTCTAGTCTGGCTCTGATGGGCTTGGCCATGGGGCTGCAGGCACCTCGGCCGCCCTTGCGACGGAGGCAGTGCTGAGCCTTCCCCTGGGAGCTGGACCGGGGCCGGGCAGGGGTTGTGTGTGCCAGTGGAGTTCGAGATGGAGATGACTCTGTGCTGTATAAACTGATTATTAATGGGGAGCCTGGCTGGTTGAATCCTGCTGTGCGTAAACACTGCCTGAACTTCCAGAGGGGTTGTTCCCTCAGATTACGGGAGCGTATGCCAACAGTGGGTTTTCCTTCCTTTCTGGCTTCCTTTATTGCCAAGCAACTAGCGTGACTGTCATTATACGGTGCCCTGCTATCTGAGCTGTTCACTGCCGACAGCCATGGCGTGATATGAAAAGTCCCCAGAGATTGCATGATGCATATTCATTCCCAGGAGTCTCCTTATAATAGTGGGAGCATGATCAGAACGAGAAATGGGGAAGCTGCTGCTTCTGCATTTTTCCGTGCCCCAGGGCAGGCTGCTGACTGTGCGGCTCTCTAGGTGTGTTTCCAGGAGTTGGTTGTGATCTGATAAGCCACGTCTGGCTCCTGTCCTGGCTGCCGAGGAGGACATCCATATTTGTGCATCAGCACTGTCTGAAGGAACATTTATTAGCAAGCAGTGTTTGAAATATGTGAGATGGTGCAGAGGGCATCTTAATTTTTTTAATCCCCCCCCTTCCCCCTTATTGTGTTTGCCACATCCATGTTTGCCATCGGCGTTGCCATTCATTTCTGCAGATGCATTTCTGAGGTACAGCGTGTCCAACCCGTGTGCTCTGCACTGGTTGCGTGGATGCTGGTGCTGTTTCGTAATGGGGTGTGTGCCTGAGGCTGGTGATGAAGCAGAACAGCAGCTCTCTTGAGGTTTGGCAGAAAATAGTTTCTTACGTTATTATTCTTGGCTTTTTTTTTTTTCTTGGCAAAAACAAAAGGAAGCTTTAGCAGGTAGAAGGTTGTTGCCTTACCACAGAAACATGTTCTCGCATATGACTGCTGCGATGGCAAAGCCACTAGCTGGATCCACCCCTGACTGTGGCCAACATTGGCCGTCCCAGTTAGCGATAAAACCCTGGTTCTCATTGGATCATGAGCCACATAAGCTTACACCAGTCAGCCTTTTAATCAGTGTTAATTGCTGACTTTCCTAAACCAAATTCTTTCAAAAAGAAGAAAAAGCTGGTAACAGAAATAAATGGGGATTTCCAAAGAGCTCAGCGTTCATCTCCCTCATCTTCTGTTAAAGGCACTATGAAACTGCATGGACAGAGATGGACTTATGCAAAAGATGAGCACTTTGGAAAATGATGTTTGCTGTGGTTGGATCAATGGAAAGCAAATGATGAACAAACCCGATGCAGGCCAGTGAGCATGTCCGCGCTTAACACAAAACATTTCTAATTAAACTGGGTCAAACCATGTGTGCAAACCAGGTCTTTAAAAATAATTATTTGGAACCTCATTTTTTCCAGTCCTTTGCACATGATGTCATTTGTTTTACCTATTCAAAGTGGATATAAAATGCCAGCAGTGGCAGGGTAGTGCTTTATGTTCACCTTGCACTCCTCTCATTACAGAGTAAATGGCAAGTAGGAATCAGTGCTGGGGAGCCCATCCCTGAAGCTGGCTCAGTGCCTAATTTCAGAACCCCTTCTTGTCAGGTATTTGGTTTTCTGTAACCCTTCTATTATTGAATAGAGTTATTTTCTTGTGCAAAGAAGTAAAAAATGCATATTTTCTATAAGCCTAAGTGGTGCAAACATGAAAACGCTTTTGCAGTGTTAATGCTAAGCCTAGAGGGAAGTAGCCTATGAACACTGATGAGAGATGGGTTTATATATCAAAGTAAATTCTGAAGTTGTTTAAACTTCCTGGGTTTGGGGGAAAAACTAAATAGTAAAACTGACAAAATGCAGTTGCTTGCAAACTTGTGCTTTCTTATCCTGTCCTCCACCTCTGACCTCAGCAGCCCCAGTTCCTTTGTTGAGTCCTTCAGGATCCCTGCTGGCGCAGACACCCCTGGCCCCCGCTGACTCCTTAGCCGCCCCCCTGCCCTGAGGCTTCAGCAGCTGCCGCCTGTGGCTATCGGTTGCCCTTTGGGCAAGAGGCAGCCTGTGCCGCGGATGGCTGCGTGCTGCCGCGCTGGCCGCCAGCCTTCGGTGGGAACCACGGAGCCCCCGCTGGAGCCCTCCTCTCTGGAGGAAGGGAGTTCGTCTCCGATTTTCACAAAGGCACACAGGACTTGAATCGTCTTTGAGACTTTTATCTGTCAGTTGTGGTTGAAATGGGCTGACAGGTTAAATCGTGGTTGGATGCAAGGGCAGCACCACCACATATGCCCTGTTTTCTTAAGAAACCTAGCTCAGCTTCTGTCTTTGGTAGTGGAGGAAAGCTTCCAATTCCATGAAATGCCATGTCCCTCCATGAACCTAAAGGTTCAGAAACTAGAGGGCAATACGAAGCACTTGGGAGGTAGGTTTTCTGGTGTGGTGTTTTCATATGCTCTTCGATTATTATTATTTTTTTAAGATGCTTTTGTTGTAAATAGAGACCTAGTTATTAAAATTTCTGTTATTTAAATATGTGTGTTGGCAGTGCTGTAGAGTTTTAGCTGACCCTGTGAAATTTTTCTCTGGCACGTATTACCAGATTTATCCTAAGGAGCAATGAGCTGTTGGTGGTGTATTTTGGCATCTGGATGTGGATGATGGAATATGCAAAGAAGCTGCAAAAGGAAGTTATTTTGAAACTTGTGGATGGTTAAACTCTTAGAGTAAATTTTAAAGTGAATACAATTAGAAGAAGATGTTAAAGCAGAGATGCCAGTTTTTATAGCTTGTGTTATACACGTAAACCAGGCTTCAGGTACGTGCTGCTCCACGTTTCTCCAGCAAGCTGCCAGCATTAGCTGGATGCCTTGTGGGATGTTTAGGTTGTTTTGCTGCTTTGTTTTGGTTTTTCTTTCTTGACAGCCACTTTGTGATGTGATGCAACTGGTTAGACAGGCTATTGCCATTACAAGCTGAAAGCGAGCAGATAGGGATCGGGAATTGGAAAATGAGACGTGGGTTTGAGACTGAATCAGGAGAAGGATTCTGGTGCAGCTTCATTGACACTGGAGATTTCATGGGCTGGGCCAGTGGATTTTGGTCTTATAGTTTTGAATATTTATGTGTGTCTGGCACGTGTGCATGCACTTTAGTCTGTCGTACCTTGGGCCCTATTGTATTTGGTGGTGTACAAGTTCACAGAGATGCCGTTGCTGGCTGGGAATGCGACATACCAACCGGCAAATTGTGAATGAGAGGAATTCAGGCAAATTTATATGCCCGTGAATGTAAATGTATCTGTAATCCATCAGAATAGCAAGTGTTCTCTGTTTCCATCTGGCCTTCATCTGCAGCTTTATGAAGAGACTAATTTCCAACAGGCAGCGAACTTTGGGTAGTCGCAGAGCAGTTGCTTGTTGGATACTTTTACACAAGTGGACACACTGCAGTTACGGCATAGGTTTGTTTCTTCTGTCACAGACTCTGCCTCAAACCTGTGACGGGATCAGTGTGAACACACCTCCTCCACCAAGAAAGCACTGAACATACACACTTTTTCAGTGGAAAACTTGGTGCAAAGTGGGGTTTGTTTTGCTTGAGAAATTTGACCTTTTATGGGGCAAATTCAGATCCAATAAATTCAACAGCAGAAATTCCTGTGGACATCAGCGGAGCCAGAATTGCGTGGAAGAACCCAAGTGCCGGGAGAAACCCTCGGTAGCTGCTGGTGGGAAGTCCTGGAGGGAACCGCTGGAAGCATGGCCAGCAGTGCACCAGAGGAGGGCAGGGGGTCCCCAGCCTGTGCTGGGGCTCTGTGTTTGTTTTACCCAAATGTATAGTTCACTATGTAGTGCCCTGATTCATCTTACACTGTACAAAAAGAACTTGGGCTGTTTAAACAGGGCAAGGCAAAGAGATGAGAGTTTCGAAATCTGGTAAAGCTGTTCAGTGGTGAATTGCAGGAAACTCTTGGTCCCTTTTGCGACCAGTTCTTCCAATGGTTAACTGCTGCTTTTGCTTCGTACGTGCTGGTAATTGTGCTAGCCTACATTGCTTAAGGCTCTGTGGTTCTTCAGCTGTAATGTGTTTAGCCATTTTCTTGAAATTATTCTGCAGGGGTATTTTTATTTATTATTTTTTTCCTCTCAAGAGTTCCCTGTTCATTTCTCTTTCTGCCGTGATTGGCTTTGATCCCTGCAAGTAATATAGAAAATTGGAAGATACGGCACTGAGCAGTAACTGCTTGTAGCTGTTCAGGAACTATTCCTGCACATCTGACCTGTAGTTTGCTCGAGAGGAGAACCTTTGCCAGCCACGCTTCTGCTGTACGAAGCTGATTATATCAATTTAGAAAAAAAAATAAAACCAAGGCTCTCCTCGAATTCAGATTTTTTTCTTTAGGAAAGTGAACTTGGAAGCACCGCTCCTTCTTAATTTAATTAGAAAAGCAAGGTATACTTTACTTTTAAGAATAATTAGAAGGGTAGTCTGGTTTCATTTTGGAGAACAACTTAATACTGAAAGCCTTTCCAAACATTTAAGTAATTTTCCCTTGAGTTTTGTGGACCATCTGGCCAATAGGATTTTGGAAGGAAATAGGAATTGACTGCTGCTGCGAGATCAGTGCCATGTAGTTCGTCTCTTGCAGAGCTCATTCAGAAATCTGGAGACTGATGTGTTTTCTCACAGAATAATTGTGTCCATTAACTCCCTCTTTATTTTTGGAGAGGATGCGTCAAATAGAGCCAAATGAAAAGGCACTGAGAGGAGATGCTCTTTTTTCCTCAGTTAAATGCTCTATGTGTGAAAAATACGACCTTTCCTTAGGCAAACCTCAGGTCTGACTCGACAGCGGTACTCAGTAGAGTTTTTGACTTCAGAATTCACCTCAGGTGAAGAGAGTTGAAGGGAGGGTATTTGCCATGAAGTGCTGAAGGAAAGGCTCAGAGACTCCAAGAGAAGCCCATGTAATGCCAGTTGTTAGCAGTGGGCTGTCCTGTGCAGTGCCATGTGTCCTGTCTGACACTCATCTGCAGAGAGATGCATACCCGCGTGGTACTGCAATCTGTGCGAGAACTGGAATGAAAAAATAAATCACCTTTAAAGTTGTTGTGGCTCTCATCATCTAGGCTGGGTCTTGCTGTCCGAGCTGTGTGCCCTGCCTGCCTTAAAGCCTTTTTAAAAAAACACAGCAATGCATTTTAACCCATGCAGAACCTTGTCCATGTTCTGCATTACATGCACGAGAAAAATCAACCATGTTACACTTATTGTTCCCCAGAATGCTGAAGGATTTTAAAAAATTCAGTGATATAATTGCTGAGAGCTTAACGTTATATAACCCAAAGTTATATTTATGTGGGATAGAAGGCTAATAAAGCCTCTCTTTATTAACGTTTGTCTGGGAAAGCTGCATTACTTACATGACTCTCATAACATGAGGTTTGTAATTGCTGTGTGCAGCTTGACCTTCATAGTGAGGGTGAGCCAAAAAACCTTCCTTTGAGGGATTCCTGCTCCGAAAGTCCGGCCACCCATCAGCTGACCTCCTGCCGTCCAGCCCCGGCTTCCTTTCAGCAGGATGGGGCCGGCGGGACACATTTAACTGCTTGTGACTTCATCCAGCAGAGATGTGCTGCGTACAGATTTTCTCTAGCGTCCCGTGTTTCTGTAAACGGATGCACATGAGTCAGGCAGCGAAAACTCACTGGGGTGGAGGGATTTGTACCTCTCCCTAGACTTAGCTTCTCGACGGCCCCTGGTCTGCAGAGTGAGAACCTTCCAAAAGGCTGAGGCTTTTTACCTAAACTGTTTATTTTTCTGGATGAATAGACTTTTGGCATGGCGGTCCTTTGCTGTCGTAAATCACTGCTGGGCTCCCCAGGTGCTGAGCGGGACCGGCTCCGTGCCAGGGCTGTTACAGCCCTCCTGCCTGCAGAAAGAAGAGCCCGGGGGATGCTGAAAATGCCCTGCATCCCCCCTCGCCCCTCTCATCCCCATCGCCCTACGCTGGGCAGCCGGGGTCCCTGCTGCTGCTGGCTGCCTGCAGACCCACCAGCCCAGGCATCCCCACGGCAGAACATCCATCGGAAGAAGAAAGCCGCCTGTGTCCGCGAAGCCTCCGCGCCCCTGGCAGGGGTAGCAAGCCGTGATGGGGTGTCTGAGGCTGGAAACCCAACGGCGTGTTTCGGCAGCCGTTAAGAGGCGTGACAAATGCCAAAGCCCAGGATGAATGGCAAGGTTGTTGGAATTGTTATTTGTGCAAATACTGAGATTTAGACCCAAAGAAATCAGGTTTTATGGAGCGTGAGGAAAAGGGGATAGCTGCACAGCCTGCTTTTCAGACCTCTCCTTCCATTCACTGTGCTGCTCTCCAAGTTGCTCTCTTGACCCGCGTATGGCCCCAAAATGTTGCTTTTCTTTCCTTGCTGGTAGCAGCTCCCATTCAGGGGCCTTGCAGTTACCTCTAAAGTCAAGCACCTGGGTGACTTTCTGAACAGAGGACAGCTAAAGCTTCAGTGTTCATCTTCCCCTCAGACCCTCCTGAAGTATCTCCAGATACAAAACAGCTTGGGACAGATGAGTCGGTGGGAGGCTGGTCCTTCACCAGGAGGAGCTACGCCGTCGGTAACCCTGTGCATCCCCAGCTGGTGCCAACCCTGAGCGTGGCAGCGGTGGCCGCCTGTGAAGTTCTCTTTCCGAGCTGCACGCTGCAGCTCTCCGTTTCCCGCTGTGACCCACCAAGGGCTACCCTGGTTTTATCTGCCCCAGGAGGAATGCTCCTGCCCTTCCTTCTTGCACATTGTTCACATTGTTCAGAAACTTCAAATAGCAGTAGGATATCTAAAGCATCATGTCTGCATCTTAGCTGAACAAGGACAAGGCACAGGAACGGGTACTTTCCAGATGCCTCCAAATGAGCATGGAGCTGCAGAAGATCACAGGAGATGTTCAGCTGCAGACACCACCCATTTCAAAAAACCTCCTTTTTTCATACAATGACTAGCATGGTATTTTCAAAAGTGCTTAGTGCTTTGCTTGATCTTGCTAATCGCAACGTGAATGACCTCTTTGGGAGCAGGTTTCAAAATCCCGAAAGATCCATCTCTAGTCCAGTCTTACACAAGTATGCAGTAGCCTTGAGTGGTTCGTGTTTCGCATAAGGATGGTAATCTGATCAACTGAACTGATACTGCAAAAATGTAGGTACTTAATGTGTCTTTGCAGAAGGGCTTAAATTTGTTCCTTTGTTTCATTTTCTTTTCCTACTGGTCTGCAGTCAGATACAGACAAACATTAGGCAAAGCAAACAATCTGCATTTCCACTGGTACAATGGGAGGAAATGGGAACTGAAAGGATAAAAAAAAACCCCACAAACTGGACAGAAAAACTGCTTCTGGTGCTTCTTGGCTTTTGCAGTTCGTGAGGGCTGTGGTACAGACGCTTGCGGTAGGGGTGAAAAACTGTCCCTTTTTCTCCAGAGATCAAGGCGGTTTGATCTGGTACCATTGAAATGACCCCTATCCATCCCTCGCTTCTGGCCGGTGTGGACTTGGGCAGAATTTTAAGTGATTGATAGAAGTCAGGCATTCTAATCTCTTCTCTTGGCTCATGTGCTGCTATTTTAGTATATGGGAAGTCCTCTATACTACTGCCAACTTAGCTGTCTTCTATAGTGTTATGAGTTACAGCGATATTTTTGTTTGTTTAAGCATGTGACACAAAGAGGGGCCCTGAGAGAAACTTCTGATTATTTTTTTTAACATCTTACCCCTGAAATGTCTAAAGCTTGATTTGAAAAAACTTCATAAAACTAAAATTTTCACTGTGTGTGAGTGCAAAATACTTACCTACTTCTGACATGAGGGGGGAGAGAGAGAGAAGCAATGGGAATGACCTGTTCTGCACGGAAATAGGGCAGTGGTGTTTGCTAGGAAAGGAACTTGTTTTTCACTGAATATTTGAGTAATTTTTGCTATATAAATTCGCTAACCTTTACAAAGTTATCCTTTTCCATTTGGAACGCAGTGTAACACTTTTTTTGAACAATTTTTCATTTCTTTATAAGCAGTATATATCTCTAATATTTCTTCATTAATATAATATGCTTTGTCATAAAGTGCACTGAGTGTTATTAATTAACTTTCGTTCTTTATATATCTATGCACAGACAGGTTAGATTTTGCTGTTAATGTTTTACGACCTGAGTTCTGGGGCATGCTAAATAGCGTTCAGCTTCATAGTATGGTGTATACTGAAAGTGATAAATCTTAGCTAACTTCTTGGAACACGTATAACCATAAAGTAGAGTGGGAACTAGCATATAGGAAAAAACCCGATAAACCTTGAAGAGCATGTCTTGATTATTCACAGTGTATTAATATTTATGTTGTTCAGCACTCTGACCAGCTGTGGACAAGGGTGATGATACTTTGCAGTGTTTAGGTGACGTGCTTTGCCTTGCCTGGTAGGAAGACATCTGTGGCCAGTTCTGAAGGCAACATTAAGTCTAAGTCGATCAAGCAGTCCCAGTACAACCTAAGGGACTGACTGGTGGTGTCTAATGTTGGTAGTCTGAGAGCAACAGAGGACCTTCGTGTTGCTGAAGCAGTGGTCTCAGGAGCTCGTTGTGATGCTGCGGTCTGCTGCGTGCTCTTCCTCTCGGTAGCACGGAGTTAATGGCAGAGAAAGCTGTCCAGTTGCTGTTGAAAGAGGGCATTTATGGAGGATAGGAAAGGGGAAATGTAACATTTGGCTATGCTGGCCAAGTGTTTTTGGGTGAGACTGTCTGGAAATTGGGTGCCAGATGTGGGGGTGAAAGGGCAGATGTGCTGCGTCCACATGGTCAGCATTTAGGCAACGCAGGGGTTGTGGTTTTACGGAAGTTCTGCACCCCGCGCTGCTGGCACGAAAGCAGGCACTGGCGGGGAAGGGAGGGTGTGCTGCAGCTGGAGACGGCGCTGAGGGCTGCCCTGGAGGTGACCTGGAACAAGGCCCAGGCTTCCAAATCTCAGCGTCTCCCAGTATCGCAAAGAAGAAAAGAAATGCTCTAGGGGAATACAGTTCTTTGATTTACAGCCCCACAATACAGCAGACATCCAGAGACATCGTGACAGAAGTGCCACCAAAGCTTTATAATGTCGATCAAAGTAGGCTTTCTGCAGCCTGAGTTGCATGATTAAAAGGATAAAGCTGTAATCAAAATTATAGGTGCCTTCCCACCTGGCTTGTCTCCTGAATTCTTCATGGGGGTTTGAAAAAAAAACAAAAACAAAAACAAAAACAAAAAAACACACCAAACCCAAAATCAACTTTCTGAAACTGGTAATTATCTGCCCAAGGCTGATGGGGGTTGGGGGTTTTGTGTTTTTTTCTGGGTTTTTTTTGTTTGTTTGTTTTTTTAAAAAAAAAGAAATCAGAATTGATGTGGATTACATGTTAGTTTACAATGAAATGGATAATTTCTGAAATCCAGTGCTAGTATTCAGTGCACGACTGACCCTGAGCTCTGCCTCAGACCATTAACTAACAGAAACAAGCTATAAGCTCCCAAACTCTTAATAATGTCTTCCTTGGAGTTTATTCCTGGCCCATTTCAAATTTTGCACTACTGTATTTTCAGGTGAAGAGCTCCAACCATGACAACAGTGGGTTGTCTCACGTGGTACCAGTTGCTGAGATGAGGGTTACAGACTGATCTTCCTGGTAGAGCTCTCCTATAAACTGTCTTCTGGGGTGACACTTCTCAGCACCAGCCCCAGATGTGCAAACCCTGTCCACTTGTTTGCAATAGTCAAGACGCCAAGGGGACAGCAGGATGTCCGTTGTCAACAGCCATATGCTGTAAAACAGTGACTGTGTCAAAACTGCAGTGCAAGAGCAGCACATCTGCAGATTTTATGTTCTTGGGGTCCTCCTCCTTGCCATGCTAAGTCACCGGCGTGCTCTGGGGACCACGCTGCAGCTGTATGGGAGCCTGCCCTTGCCTGCCGGTGGTGTGTCCGGGCTGGCTCTGGGGCTGGCGATAGCAAACGTTGCTCATCTCTTCTAAAGAGCTGGGTCTAAGTAGAAAAGCCCTATGTAGGTGGAAGGGGAAACAGAAGGATCGTGACTTTGTTAAGGTCATGTGGAATAGGACATAGGGTTTCCTGGATCCCTATGCAGAGCATTGTTCATTTGATGCATAGTCTCTTCAAGGCTTTCCTTGCGTTACCAGGATGGAAAGGGTGGAGAGGAGAGGGGCGAAAGGGTGGGTCCCATCCTTCAGGGCACAGAAGGCTGAGCTGGCAGTCTACCAGCAACCGCAGGGCTACACACTGATTTACCCGAGATGGGCTCAAACTTCAAAGTTCGTAAGTGGGTTTTGAACAGGAAACCTGCTTGCTGAAGTTCACTTTCAGTAAGAGCTTGCAGCGAAACAGCTGTGCCTTCACCCTGCTCCCGAAGGGCGGGCGGCCACAGCCTGCGTCGCTTAGCCCATAATAATTGCCTTTGGTTGAGAAAGCCCTCTGACCAATAAAGTCCTCTGGCCTCGAAAGTCCTCCATCTCCAACAGCCAGATGCTGCTTTCAAATGCAAACCTTCAATATCCAGAGAAGGTCCCAAGAGTTCGGTTTGCGGTACCTGCCAGCTCTCTGGGCTAGACCGGCAGGCGGCACGGTGGAGGGTCACCCGGCAGTCCGGCAGCCTTGTGCAGGTGTTGTGAGCTGTTTGCGTCAGTGCACAGCCCACGTGTGCCGCAGGTCTGCAGTGGTGAGCGATAGCGAGTGTGTTCGATGTGGAATTGCCCTCTGCCTGGGCACAGAGGTGCAAACTGGCAAGCGTCCGAGGCTTCTGGCGTCTGGGAGGTGTCCTTGCACATGGGCACCTCACGGCCTCGCCAGAACCACCGCTTTTGAAGGGAGAGAGAAGTGAGGGTGTGCTTCTGGCTGCAGACAGGACCTGGACACAGATGGGGACTTTTGCATAGTCAAACCCACCGGTTTCGTGCTGCCCTGGTGTCCTGCAGCAGGCAGTCCCTGTCCCTCACGTGCGCTTTTTCCTGCTGCGGTTAAATGGGGACAGCTACATCAGACAGACCCAGAAACACGTGGGCGTTAATGAGCGCCTGTTGCCAAAAAGGAAGCGTGTGATGGGTCTGTTGTGGACTGCCTTGGCATGGTGCGCAGCGCTGTAAGAGGACAGCTGGGCTGCGTTGGCCGCACGTGCAGTTGTCCACTCCAAATCCATCAGATGGGGGAGAGAAGCTGATGGGAGCTGTTTGCCACCCCTGGGGAGAGAGGGCCGTGCAGGGTCTGGGAGGGAAGCCGGCAAAGCGAGCTCTCCGCATGGGACCCACCGCCTTACAGTCTCAGCTGCGTGTCACTGGGACCTCGGGTCTCTGGTTGCAATCGTGGCCCAAGCCAGGGACTGCCGAAAATTTGTGTTTGGACCTAACAGGAAAAGGTGTTGTACGTGACTGAACGCATCTTTTGGTAAATATACTTAATTCATGTAAAGCCTCTTTATCAGCTGATAGCTTGACCGCCAACACTGATACTCTTGTTTGATGTAAATAGAAAAATACACGTCTTGACCCTCAGTAGAGGGCATAGATAAGCAGTTCCTTTATCTAATTGAGCTAAAAAGATAAATACATGCCAATAGAAATAACACGGAGTGGTCTGTCCTGTTCCACGTATATCTCCCCGCAGAGATAATGCACGGCTGGAGCTCGTCAGAACCAGGTCTTTGGCATAAAGCACCTTCCACAGATGTGGCTGCCACGAGCAGGACGCAGATTTGAAAAATGTGTATGTTGGCTCCAGGTTTGCTGAATGTTACTGCAGTGACTAACTGGCAACTGCAGCAGACTTTGTGCGGAAATATTTTCTGGAGGAGACAAGGAATTCAGCTGGACTCAAAGCTAATGGGAGAGTTTCTTCCAGCTTGGATGCCTCACCGAAATGTGGGCAGGAACTTCAATTTTAGAAAGCCATTGAGCTTCAGAATTGTTCATGTCTAAGGTCTGTATGAACTTGATAGTGTTCAATGCTGTATATTCTTGGGTGGGAACGTGGATGACTTGCAGATGGCTGTTGGATGTTTTGGCTGCACTCTCAAGAGTTGCTCCCAAACTGAGAATTTGGGTGAAAGATGAAACCTTTTATTCAGGAAAGGGGCCCACAGACCATTCCTGCCCTCTGCCCAGTTTCTGAGGAAACGTGCAACGGTGGATCTTGAGTCAGAGCAGGCTGATTCCCTTTAGTGATCTGGGGAGGATGGGCAGCGGTGATTGCACAGAGGGCTGGGAGGGCAGTGCCCCTTGTTCTTCCTCCCGTTCGGATTAAATCAAAAAGGATGAACTTCTGCGTGTCTCGTCACTGGAAGTAAGTGCATCTGTTGATCTCATTTAGTTGGGAAACAGTTAAACCAGCCGGTTGCTCCTCGGAGCTTTAAACAAAAATCAAAACACCACCTTTCTCAAAACAATTCAAACATGCTGAACCTTGTGGCTTCAGCAAAAGTAGCAATGTGCGAGTTCCCATGAACTCTGGCTAACCTCTGAGATTTATTGATAAATGAAGAAATAAGGGGCCAGGCCCTGAAACCTTTCCTCACTGAGGCAGTAGTCTCAGTGTGTTAACAAGAAGCCCAGGGCTGGGTTCAGGATGTTTACTGCTTTTAGAGATGTCAAGGAAAATGAACTTGAAACAGTTTGAAAAACCAACGTAAAGGAGATTTTTGCTCCAATTGCCAGCACAGTCATAGTCTGTGTGTTAAAGCAAGGGGGACGTGGAGCACGTTACCCTGCTCAGATAAGCTGCATGGGCATTAATGGTTCTCCTCCACATGAACATGGACGTCCTCTGAAAGCTTCAGCCCTCGTAGCGTGGAGTCTTGCCATAGGACACTCGCTTTTTTGGGCGGTGGTGCTGAGTTCAATATGGTGCAGCCGCTGCTACAGGGACTGGTGGGCTTTGGGTGAGCTGTTGGGTGGCTTCGCTGCAGCCCCTTTTTTTATAACGGACTGAATAGACAGTGAAGTTCCGGGGAGGAGAAGGAATAAAATTTAGGATGTCTCCAGGGTTCTCTGGTTGTTTCCACTGACTGAACCTTTTCCTTTGGCAATATTTAAAGAAAAGGTTTTATTTGTGTATGTTGGGATGATGTCAGAGGTAAGGAGAAATGATGGTGTGTGCTGTGTAATTCTGCCACATTGTTTGTTGCATGCATTAGCAGGTGCAGAGACTTTTGAGATGTATTGCTCTACGATAATGATAAATCCTTTACTTTGGGGAAAATGTACAACTGTAATCAAAAATAAATCTGCCAAGATGGCAGTAAAATTAGTATCTCATGATGAAAATGTTTTTATATAGATATATAGCTGTAGATACATATTTAGCTACGCTCTCCAAGATACTTTTTTTTATACACGCTTTTAAACTAGTTCATCCCTTTTAGATAATTGATGAAAGGCAGGTGTAAATATATAGATATGCTTACAGCTTTTCATGAGGTTAGCCTGCAGCCCTCTGTGTTACTCTGTGCAAATTTGGGCTGGTGGGCGAAGATGAGGTTCTTCAGCGTAATGCAACGAAGAAACGTGGAACACTCTTTTGAAAAAGGTGTGGTAACAGTTGTTGAAAACAAATAATTGGGAGTTGAGAATCGGAGCAAACCAACAGGAATGAGTTTTTACTGTTCCTTTCCTGTTGGCCTCTTGAGAAGGGTTTGGATTCTCTGGTGGATTGAACCGCTTTCTATTTTGTTCCAGGAAAATGGGATCTGAAGGAACATAAGGGTGTGAAGTGCATGTAGTTAACAGAATTTACTTCCACGTAAAGGCTGCTTTACCCAGTCAGAGAGTATTTATGGCAGGTGAGCCTGTGCAGAGGGATGGTTGGATGTGAGCCCGTGCGTTTCCCTCAGGCTAGTAGTAACTTTGCACGGTGTGAGGAAGATATGGCACTGAAACAAGGCAGAGGCATCCTCCTGCCCTCCCTGCACGGACTGAGCTCCTCTCGTCCAGCAGTCAGCCCAGTGGCAGCTTTTGGGAACGTGGGAGCAGGATTGAGTTGTGCATCTCAGTTGACAGGGACACATTTGTTGTGCAAAGGTGAATCATGGCCCACAAAACAAAAGGGCTTGCTGTTTTCTTTCCCATAAATGCTACTTTTACAGATTGGGGGGGGGGGGGGATTTAGTATTCTCATTTATAATGGTAAAAGTGAGTGAGAGCAGCAGGTTTGCATGCAGTGGAAATAACTGTGGCTGCAAAATAGCAGATGTCCGTTACACAGAGGAACAAGCTGACCATGTATCATGCTTTGAAATCAAAACTGAATGCCAAGCCTTTCCCCCTTCCTTATTCTTATCAATTGCAATGCTACCCTAGTATTGATGGATTTGTTTTTGGGGTAAAGAAGCCCATCTCCATGCTTCACTGTAATTAGGAAAATCAGTGTTGATTCGTGACATCATCCTTTGCAGTGTGTACAGCAGCCCAGGAGAGACCCATCATTTCCATGGGTTGGTCGCCTTCTGTGTGTGGTGGCCAGAGACATGGAATTATCAGCGTGCTTGACTCCAGACAAACTTTGGAGTTAAGTCAGGGTGCCAGCGTGTCTAGCATGACTGTGTTTTGTGGAAGGCCCTCTCTCACTGTATTGCCAAGACATTCAATGCCTGGAAACATTTGCAAACAATGGCCTCCGACAAAGGAGCCGTGGCTGTGCGGAGGAAGCTTGCTAACCGGGATTGACGTCAGCTGGGATGGATGCTGACCAAGCGCCGGCATCTCCGGGGCTAGCGCTGCCCATCTGCGCTCAGCCGCGGTGGGGCGCGGGTCGTGGGCCTGGTGAGGGCGTCTCCCATTTATCTTCTGCTTCAGGTCTGTGATAGTATATAAATCCTATCATTCTAGTTTATGAGGAAAAAGCTTTGCAATCCCAGGAGTGCTTCCACGGAAAGAGGACGCTTATAAATATACAAAAACTCAGCAGGATTTAGTTTTCTGTAAAAGAAAACATGACTGTGACATATCGCCTGAGAACGAGGAATCATTTTTCTTTGATGCAAAATTGCTTAGTCTTAGAAATAACACTCGTATGCAATTTTGTGCAGATAGGACCTGGGTTTTAAAATTACATCAACCCAGCTTTTAATTTTGCAGGTGTAAATTGCACCTGCAAATCATTTTGTCTGCAGACTGCAGCATTTCATATTTGATTTCCTGATTTCCTATAGCTTACTTAACTGATGTCAGTTAGTTATTTCGATATACAGCTTTGCAGGCACTACTATTTCAGGAACAAAATTGCAGTCTCAAAGGTTCAAACCCATTTCTGAACATTTGATGGAAGCGAGGAGGTAGGACGTGTAGCCTGTCATACACACTGTTCATACGACTCTTTTGATACTGTCCTCCAGTATGAGATTAGTGTTGGCTGTCGTGGGAGAACACTGCACCTACGGCATCTGTTGAGCAACTTGATCTACCCAAGCCAAGAAACTGTGCAATTTACAGCAGGATTCCTGGTTGCCTTTATAGTACACATTCTTGTGAACCACATCTTGTCAGTCTCAGTTGCTCTTTTAATAGCTTTATTCCCTGTTCCCTCCATTTTTCCTAGCTTCGTTTTCAAAAATTAGTCACTTACCTAGTCTAAGATTGCCGGTTATCTGTCGCTTAATAATGATGGTGGGGTGCAGGCATTTCACCAGTGAAGTATGTGTACATATGTAGGCACGCATGCAATCAAAGCCCTGGGAGAGTTCCTCCCCACCACCACAGAAGATGACATTTTAAATGCATGCTTTTTGGGAGGTAGCTGAGATATAGTTAACTCAGCTGCAGTAAGAATTTTAAAAACTAAGCATTTCACAGTAAAAAGCCATTAAAAAAAAAAAAGGCAAGAAGGTACATACCGCTTTAGTTTCTTGGCAGCCTCATACGGGTTTCCAGATTGATGCACTGAAACCCAGAGTTTTCTCTTTACCCTGAGGTGAGCCAGAACCTGTGGGATGGGGAGGTGGGGACAGTGCCAGCTGCCCAGCGCCTTGCTTCCCTGGCACGCGTCAGCCCTGGGTTGCAGGACGAGAAGGTGGTTCTGGTTGGGTCACCCTGGGCCTCTGCTGAGATCTCCTAGCAGAGGGGGGTTGAGGGGCGACACCGCCTGTTGAGCAGGAGTTGGGTGCAGACCCATAAACTCCTGCCGCGTTGTGCTCCGACAGCAGAGGTCTCCCAGCGTTGCTGCTTGCTTTTGTGCTAAAGGGGGAAACTCAATCCCGCAGAGGTAACGCGGTTAACTTTGGAGCACGGTGAGGGTATGGGTCTGATAAGACATCACCAAACCTCGCCTGGGTAGTTTTGTGGCACTGAAAGGTTGGTGATACGTGATTGAAAGCAAGTACTCAACCCCACTTGTTGTATGCCTAATTAGTTACTGCATGCATAGTTTGCATACATGTTTTACTTACAGTCTTTTGTTGTTTTAACAGGGTCGCCATGTGAAGACTGGGCAGCTGGCAGCAATCAAAGTGATGAACGTTACGGAGGTGAGTGCGAAACCAAAAATAAAGAAGTTGTTATCAAGGTGCAAGGAAAAACAAATAGTCAGATCATGAGAAGGTGAATAGCTTGTGAAAGATGATCCCGTGGCATAAATTACGCTTGCTGAGCACTGGTTTGTATTTTATAAAGTGCCGAGAGGTGTTAATACAACCAGATTTTTCACTTGTACCTGACCAATGGTGACAAAGCAATAAGGGAATGCATTGCTGTGTATTTTGATGGTCTGTAATAACAAAGAGAACTCTCATCCTGCTTATTTCTAGTGGATTATCTGTTTCCAGAGATAGCGAGTAGAAGATTTCCTGTAGCTCGGCGCTGCCCCTGCTGTGTTTCATCACACCCTCTCCCCTCGCATGCCAGCCGTTCCTCAGAGTCGCTGCCCTGACAGCCAGCAAGCAGCAACATGTTAGAAATGCAAATGTAGCACTTTTTTTATTGTTATCTGACAGATGAGAGAAGGAGACAGTTTAATTGGCCCTGTCCCCACTCACATTTATAAAGCGGTGTCAGTGCTGGAACAGGGTGTCAAAAAAGTTGCTAGGTATTGATTTTTGTTTCTCCTTTTAAGAGCGCAGCCAGTAGCGAAGCAGCTCGCCTCCGTCAGACCGTATTAGCCTGAGCCCCGGAAAGGTTGGAGGGACTCCCTGCTTCCTCCTCTCGGGTTGACTGGACGTCTGCGGTTTGGGAGGATGCACCTAGTCTCACTGCGGACCAGCTCCCCGTTCTGTCACTCTGGCAGTGTAGATAGAGAGTACAAAACTCCCAAGATGTTAAGAATCCTCTTGCGGTATTGAGGAAGGGCTATTGCCTGAAATATTTTTATTTCGGGGCCAAGTCCCCTGGGCCAAGTCTGCCAGTGGCGCATCTACACGTGGTGGTTTGGGCAAGCACAAGCCAGCCTTGCCTGCTTTTTCGTATGTGTTTTGATTGTCTTGGAAGACAGCAGAACAAGCTGGTGTCTGCGTGGGCCTTGCCGCGTAGAGCAGGTCCAGGACCATTCTTTCTGCTGATGGTGTGGGAATCCAGCCCTGAGCAGCCAGTGGTCTGAATTGCACATTGGTTTTTTGAACTTGGATGCAAAGGTAGTGCTTTTACACAGCGTACTTCAGGGCTGGTTTGGCTATGGCTGCTACCTCGTAAAATATGCCTGCGTGGTTGAATTGCCAGTTTTGCTCTTCTCTGTGCATAGCGGAGGGTGCATTTTTTAAATGAGTGGTACATTAGATTGGTGGGATTTTTGCTTTTAGCTGTACAGGTACATATATCATCAGGTGCTTTGGCTTTAAAAAATGGCAGTCACCAAACATGAGGCTGCTGGATTTTGGAAGCGAGAGGGGAACGGGTTTGTGTTGCAGACAGATTCCTGAGGTCAGAGCATCCCCTGCTTTGACGGAGAAGCTGAGAGGAGAGATCCTCGCAGGGACTCAGAAGTGATCCAGAGCTTGGATCTACGGACTGCTTTCATCCTTCGCTGGATCAGACAACGGCACGTGAGAGCTGGCCAGAGATGTCACTTGTGGGCCGTCACATTAACACCAGTGACAGTCCCTTCCTTGATGAAACAATTGAAGCAAGAACTGCAGGAAGGGAACCTTGGAAAGATTTCCTTCCCCTTGCTATACATAACACAGTCTCCTTTGTATGTAAGCAACAAACTGGAGCATCCAGTAATGCCCGCTTGCTTGGAAACAAAATTTAAATGGAGGACAACCTTGTGGTCCAGCTTCAGGAATTCAGGTTGATAGACTTTCACGATTCTGGGAACAAACCCCAGCTGTTCAGGTCTGATTTGCTGCTTCCTTGCAGGCCAGAGAGTCAGCGTCATACTGGGGAGCCTGTCCCATCGCTGGGGGGGCAGTGATAACAGATCATGCTGCTTTCATGTTGAGTCACTTAATGCGAAAGCAGTTGTGGCGGTTTGAGCGTTGCGTGGTGAGCGTGTTGGTGCAGCCACCTGGAGGGGTTTCCCCCACTGAGCAAATCCAGTTCAGCTCTACTTGCCCGTTTCGGCTTTCTGACCTTGGTGCGGGGTGAGCGCAGGGCTTTCTGCCGTTATTTCCACTTTCTTAACGCAGAGTTGGCTGCGTTCCTGCTGCTGGGGCGCAGGCTGGCAGACCTGCATGCAGTCCTCCCGCTTTATCGCTGGTTTCCTCCGGGTCCTCGGTGATGCCTCTGGGAGATGTTGGGAGACCGGAGTGGGAGAGATTCAGGCGGCTGCCGCCAGTCGCTACGGTTCCTCCTGCAGCTGTCTGCTGTGCCCCGGGGTTGTCCTCTCCTCAGCCACCACACCTCACAGCTCGGCACGTTACGGTAAACCCCGGTGGCTTCCAGGGTGGGGTTGGCAACTGCGGTCAGAGCCCTTCAGACACCTCGGTGCAAATTCCTGGAGCGCTCAGGGTGGGCCACGTGGCTGCAAGAAGTGGGGTTACTGCTGGCCTCCTGAGCTGGCCCGTCTGGCCAGGGACCGTGCCGCTGGTCTCCTGGAGTGTACGGGGTGGATGAAGCCAATGTGTTCCTGCTCTGCAGTGGCAGTAGGTGGGGGCATGGGTACAGCTGAGGCTGATGCAGTACATGCCCAGGGCATCTCTGAAGCTCAGTTCTTCTGTAAAATAGCAATAGCTTTTCTCTGCTTCATAGAATTTGGTTACTGAAGCCTCTCACAGCAGCACTGGGTCCTAACTGTAATGTAGAAATCCTTTCAGTCTCCAGAATTTCAGTGTCATAAATTCAGAGCCTGTCAAGGATTCAGTATTTCTCCTGTGTTGTTAGTCTGCTCAGGTTTAAGTTATTTTCTGATCCTTTGGTCTTGAAAAACTAGCTTGAGGCATTAAATAAAGTCTTTAAAATATTGAAATCCTCATCTCCAATGTCCTGCCTATAAATTGCACCTGAGAGCAACATCTCACATGGAGTTTGGCTTGTGAGAAATGGGAGCTGTCATAGGAAACCTGCTTGAGAGAGGCAGCAGGCTCCCAGCCCCTGTGGCCATTTTCATCTTTGGGTGGTTATATGATCTGATTAGTGCTGCACAGGGAACAGTTTTCTTAGGGATTGAAAATTTCATGTGGTAGAAAACAGGAAGATTAACAAAATAAAATCAAGACAAATGCAGTTTTTTTCCCTTCACCTCTCCAAAGAAAAAAAAAAGTGGAGGGGAGCTGAATGCCTGGATTGGCCTCGTGATTCCTGTACCTGCTTAGAGGACTCCCCGGTTCAAGCCTCCAGTGGATCTGTCTCATTCAAAGTGGGGCAATTCCAGTGGCTGAGTTTGACAGAGCCCCATGCCACCGTAGGCTGGTGGTGGTTTGGTCACTAACCTGCTGAGGAATAGGTCAGTGTTGTCTGCCTTGGGAGAGGATAGGATTGAACACGGGTATCTTGTGTCCCAGGGGCCTGAGCTGCTTCCTTGCCGCTTGGATATTCTGCAGTGGGTTTCTGTCCCCCAGCATCATGTTCTCATCGCTAGAAAATCCAACCTCTGAAGTCTTTCAGCTAACATTTCATCATAACCAGTACATTTATGCCGAAAGATTCTGTTTCACCAGATCTACGCTTTTTCTTTTTTTGTTTTTTCCTGGCAAGAAATAATTTAATCAAAAATTCCCTGACCAGCTCCAGCTGCGATTGTTCAGCTCTAAGATCTGGGGCACACCGAGAGCTGAGCAAATCTGCCCTTCGCCATCATGATCGCAGCCCCGGGCTGGTTTCTTAAGAGCGACAGCAGGATGCTGTGGTCATTGCGGGATCCTCTGGACATCTGTCAGGAAGCGGTGCCGTGCCGTGCGGCGGGGGGGACGAGGGGAGCCCTTTGAAATGGTTGATGGCAACGTGTGCTCATGCGCCTCTCCACGCAGGCTCTGCTTCCTGTGGTCGGCTGGTGCCAAGCAAGCAGAGGGCTTGCAAAGAGGGTGGGTTCTTGCTGCTTTTCTCTTCAGCTCTCGGTGGAGGTGATCAAAGAGCTCTTCTGCAGAAGGTCACTCTCTGTCAGTCCTTGCTTTCGGTCTTTCCAGAGAGCAAAATAACATTTAAATGAGAAACATCATTAGAACTGCCCCAGCACTAAGGGGTCTCTCGGTGGAGTATTTATCAGCTGATGATCTTGTTTCCATTTGAGGTCAGAGGCGTGTGCTTTCTAGTTCTTTGCTTCCTAATGTCATTGCAGATAGGCCCACATCTTCAAAAATAGCCTTTGATCATGAACCTGTCATCTTTGCGCATGCAGCCATCTGTGCCCAGAAACGCATGGGTTTGTGAAAGCAAACAGCTTTTTGCACCTGCACATCTGCGAGCTCGTTTCCTTTCCTTAAGCAGCATGATTTATGAGCGGGTTTCTGGAGCCCTGGGAGATGTGGCGGATGGTAACGCTGACAAGAGGTGTGGTGGAAAGTGGAAATCCTGAGGATGTGCACGCACTGAAAAGCTGAGGGTGCTGTTGTCCCCGGTTACCCTACTTGAAGGGTGTATGCAGCACTGAGACTGAGCAAGTCCAGGTTCAGTTCCTGGCCGGGCCTCAGACATGGCCCATGGGACAGAATCACTCACATCTACCCTCCTGCCTTGGTTTCTCCATGTGAAATAGTGTAATTTTTCCAAAACTCACTCAAGCGCTGGGAAGGCAGAGTACTTTTTGTCTGTGAAATGCCTGCCGGCTGTCCTGTGTGGCCCTTTACTGCACAGACTGATATTTGAAGTCACATCTCTGTCTTTGGAGGATGCAAGAGTTTGGCTCAGAGGCTTTCTGCCCAGCCATGGTGGGGCTCAGCAGGGAAGCCCACCAGTCTCTTCCCAAGGCACTGGTCCTGCACCTGAGCAGCGTACAGCACAGGTAACTGCCTCTCCGGGCATGGATGGGCGAGGGAAGAAGAGGCAGGTGCAGGGAGGGAGCAGGTTCCAGCCTATCTAAAGAGATGAGGACGCGAGATCAAGCAGGAATTGGATCATCTTGCTGGTAATGGGAGAGGAGCATTACACATGTGCTCTTGCCAGCGGGGGTGGAAGAGCCTCCCTGGCATTCCAGCTGTGTTTGGAAACAGGCACATGCGTATCTTTGTCTTAAAAACGTGGAGGCGAGATTGCAGAGGAACAGAAAGTGCTCGGATAAGAGCTGTGCCAGCATGGTTCCAACATCCAGGAAATTAATTGGGCAAAGGAGGAGGAGCTGAGAAAGAGGCAGCAGCCCTGGGGACGTGGTTGAGATGTGCCAGCTGCCCGAGGGGAACTCTGCCAAAGCTGCAGGCCGGTGCTGAGGGTGTAGCAGGGATGCTTTTCAGTCAGGGTCCACCAGTGCAAAGGTCATGCAGATGGGCAGAGATAAAAAACCCAAAACCTTGAGATCTGAAGAGACCTTACCTAACTTGGAGAAGGACTTTACCAAAGATTAATGTTGCCCCTCCACATGTTTGGTTGCCCAAGCAGGAGTGAGCAGGATGCAGGAGGGACAGCAGGGAGAAGAAAGGAGTCCTCCCTGTTTGTCCCACTTTCTGCCCTTCTTCCCTAAAGATCCACTGTCAGAAACTCATATCAATGACAGGACAGGTGGTCAGGTCCAGGATGGTGGCTCCCATCTCATTCTTTGCCTCCTTCTCCTCACTTGCCTGTTTCCACCCTTTCACATGTGCTGTTTGGAGTCCTGAAGGGAGCAGAGCCTTGTTTCCCCTTCCAGAAAGCATCAGCACGAGCTCTCGGCTCCCTTTGGCTGTGCCCTGGCCGCCTGCAGGGAGAAATAGGACCTTGCTCATGGAGGATTTCTTGCATGCTGTCCCGGCTCTGATTTCTCGTGGAGACTCTAGATGCTGCACCGGGCTCCTCCTTATCCTCGCTAATTAAGTCATACAACATCCAGGGCTGTAGCAAGCTGAGGATTAAGGGTCCACCTTTCTCCTTAATCGCAAACAAAAGATAAATGAAATAGTGAGTGTAACGTGTGCAGTTTGAGGGCCCGTGTTCCACAAAGGGGCTGTTCTTAAACCTGAAATAGCTCCTTTTGCTTCAAGTGGAGTTATTTTACATTTCCCATTTCCTAAAGCTTAAGACAATTAGGCTTTGGTCTGGTAACGTGTCTCCTGTGGATTGATGTTGCTGGGGAAAACTTACTGGTCCCTTCTGTTCTGCTGGGACTGATTTTTTGTGCGGTTGGGTTTAATAAGACGCATCATGTGCATATGCTTGAGGGAATTTGGCCTCAGCCTGTCGGGCTTTAATGTTTTGCTACAGGTAGAAAGGACAACGCAGCTGGTTTTGTAAGCAGTCTGTTGTGATGGTTAAAGGAATGCTTCGATGGCAAAGCTACTGGAAAATAGTGGAAAAGTGCAGAAAAATGTCCTGTGGGGCAGAGCTGTTGTTGATGCCTTTTTTTTTCTTCCCCTTCAGCTAGTAAGTGCTGACTGGGATGTTTTGCAGCAAGGTAAATTAATTTTCAGCTTTGTCATACTCCTTTTAAGTGGTACAAGGGGTACCTTGCAGCACCACTCATTTCCCATTAAAGCCAATGAGACCGCAAAACCTACATGCGTTTCACTGGGAATTGTGCGCCATTTCTCTCGGTGGTGACGCAGCAAACAGGCTGGTTCTGAGAGGACCTCTTCAGATCAGGCAGGTCTCTCTGAAAAAGGACATTTCCTTCTAATGTAATTATTAAAACTTGTGTTTCCATTAGTTGTCTTATTGTGCACGGTGCTGTACTGGGCAGAAGGGAATGTCTGCCCTGAAGAGATTGAAATAAAGACAGTGGGAAACAGAGCTGGCTGGTGCCTGGAAGGAGATGTCTAGGGGTGTGCTAGCCCCCAGCATGCCAGAGACTTAACTGGTGGCATGATGTTAGGACGGGGGAAGAACTCTGTGGTCCAGGTGGGGTGGCCTTACAACTGGCAGGAAGGAGCAGATCCTAACCCTGCGCCAGCTCTGGAGTGTGGTTTGTGGCGAGTTGCCTCCTTCTTGGCTTTGATTTCCTCCCAGCAAGACCCTCCACGGGACTGGGAAGACAAATTGGCTGATGTGTGCGCTAAGTGTTTTTCCAAGTATTTAAGTAATGGAGTGTTAAGAATATTTTTATTTTTGTTTGAATCTGGTTAATTTCTCCAAGACTAAATTACTGCTTGCAGAAACCACAAATGGGGGAGCAATAGGTCTTGTCTGAGCCCCCTGAGAAGACAATATGAGACTGTTATACCCAAATTGGGACATTTTTGATTCTTTAGCTTAAACCCTAGCAATTCATTGTTTTAGGCCGATGGATCCAGGGTCATTTAGTTGTTGGTTTAAGAGCTGTCCTTCAGTTGCAGTCTCATAATCACAGGATAACTCAGATTGGAGGGAGCCTCAGGAGGTCTCTGGTCCACCCTCCTGCTCAAAGCAGGGTCAGCCATGGGATGAAACCAGGCTGCTCAGGGCTGGTTCCAGCTGGGCGTTGGAAGCCTCCAAAGACAGAGGTTGCCCTGCAGCTCTGGGCAGCCCTGGAGCTCGGTGGTCTCGGGTCACCTAAGGAGCCTTCTGCTCTCTTTTGTGACAGAATGAAGAGGAGGAAATCAAGCTGGAGATAAACATGCTAAAAAAGTACTCCCATCACCGGAATATTGCTACGTATTATGGTGCATTTGTAAAGAAAAGTCCTGCAGGCCAAGATGATCAGCTCTGGGTAAGTGTTTAGTGTCATTTCTGTTCATGAGATTTACAGCTCCTTTCTTCGGAGCTCCAGTGTGCTTGGCTTGGACTCTGTCTCCGTGAAACTCTGAAGTCATTGTTCCGAACAAGAACATATAAAAGAGAAAAATTGTTCTTCCCTACACGTTTTCCATCCCCTATGATTTCCTTTGAGGATGGGCATAAAGTATGTTGTGATACTTGTGACTTGTGCTGTCATTCTGATTTGTTGTTCAAGCTTTTTTTTTTTTCCAAATTAAATCTTTCTGTAATTTTTTTTTAGAATCAAAGTGAAAGAGACCTTGTCCTTTTCCCCTTCTCTCCTTTTCCTCGTTGCTTTCCTCTCCTTTTTTCAGCTGGAAAATAAAAAAAAGTGTACAGAGGAATTGGCAATAAAGAAAAGAAAACAAATGAATCCTCCAATTTTTTCGGCTACAAGATTTTTGAAGCTCTGCAGCAAAATGAGAAATTTCAAATTCTGAAAAAATCCCCATGATTTTCAGTGCTATTAGCTCTTGTTTTTCTGATTTTGTAGTATCTAAAAAAAAGAAAAACAAACCATACACACAAAAAAAACCCCAACCAAAAACCCCAACCTGCAGTAGGAGAGGAGCACTACTGAGGTTTTTTATTTATTCAGCAATGTGTGTGATTCAGGAAATGAGATTTAATGTCGCTTGGCATCCGGGAAGGTGGTGTGTAGTTTGCCACACCTTGATTGTGGTGGAGTGGGTGTTTGCACGTGGTACCTCTGCTGGCACCCTGTCAGTGCTGTGCTAAAGGTGTGTTGCGTTTGTCTTCATGCAGTTGGTGATGGAGTACTGTGGTGCGGGCTCTGTCACTGACCTGGTAAAGAAGACAAAAGGGAACTGTTTCAAGGAAGATTGGATTGCGTACATCTGCAGAGAGGTTCTCAGGGTGAGTCGTGCCAACAGAGCTTTGTTGCTCATTTGCAACAAAAAGGCCTTTCTGAGCCTTTGGTCACTAACATATGTCACTAATGAGCATTGTTGTTTAAAAGTTTTGGTCAGTGGGGCTCGTGGGCTGTGGTCCTCGAGTTCAGAAGAGCCCAAAGAGCCACCATGACGATGTGTGCCTAAACCACAACAGTCCCATATTATTGCAGTTAATCCCGTTTTCTGTGTGAAGAACAGAAAATTCCTGTTTCCTATGGTAAATAGCCATCTTCTGAAAGCCCAGATTCTGGGCATCTAGAAAAGTAAATACATTTTCTGCTTTCGGTAAGTCTGTCCTCCACATCAGGAGATCTTACTGCTCATTGCTTCAGCTGTTCATGCTGTGTAAGATCTTTCTGTTCATAATTCCTTTACCTGCACGCACTCGGGGGCCTCTTTTCTGCGCTATTAGAAGCAATGTTGACTAAAAAGCATTCCAAAATCTTAAAGGTGGCCCTGCTGGGGCAGTGTTCCCCAAGCCA
Source organism: Anarhynchus alexandrinus (assembly GCA_008711295.1). Classification (NCBI taxonomy): domain Eukaryota; kingdom Metazoa; phylum Chordata; class Aves; order Charadriiformes; family Charadriidae; genus Anarhynchus; species Anarhynchus alexandrinus. The sequence continues at coordinate 469,504 of VUYV01000267.1, forward strand.
GTTCTTGGGGCTATATTTCGTTCTGTGCAGGCTTAGGGATTTTTTTTTAATTTTTTTTTTTTTTATTCCTGGAAAGTACAGAGGATAAAACAATTCCCAAGTGTAATCTAGTGAACTAGCCTGGAAAAAAAAAATGTTGGAACCTGTCATTCTAAATTCAAAACCCATTACAGAATTACTGATCCGTCTTCCTTGTAATGGAGTTTTACTACTTTTCTAAATAATGGTAAGATAAATGTGTATTCTGGGAGCTGGAATTCAAATGGCATGCCAAAGTAATGCTTGAAAAGGGGTAAATCTTTGCTTCTGGAGCAGAGGAATTGAGAAGTGTGCTCAGTAGAGAACATTGGCCATCTTACAAGGATTTGGCGTTACACTGCAGATTGTAATAACAATAGCTGGGGAGTGTGGGGGAGAGCTCTTCTGAAAAAAAAAAAATCTTAGTGGTCTGGTCAGGTTGCTCTTCATTTGTGTGGCTATAATATCTCTGTTAAAGCAATTGATGTTAAAATAATTGGTTTACGTTCATGCAACTGAAAACCGTAACAGCATGCTGGTGTAAAACAAGAGACTGGATTTAATCATGCTTGTTTCAAAACAGTTGCACATGGATTGACAATGTTTTCTTCTGGAAAATTTAGAAGCTGGGTGGAAGCTCTATTTGAAGTGATTAATATTACAGAGGCTAAGCATTTTGAGTGAAGCATCCCCTGGCTTACTATAATGTATTATTTCAGTGTGTTCCTTTATATTATGCTAGTTTAACCATGGACAGTTTTGGAATGAGGGAGGAGACAAAATATTGCAAATATTAGCTGAATGAAAACAGTGTTTGCTGCATTCAAAAAGAGGACTGACGTGGTATTTTGAACTTTCTGTGGTCCATTTACCATTGAACGTGGTTTTGCTGAATGCAGAATTTTAGCCCCTGTGGCCAGCCAGCTGCTGCCTCTGGTCTTCATACAGAGCATTCTGCATTGCTTTTCCCCTCTTTTGTTACACATAGTATGAGGAGGCATCCCTTGATTCTGAGACAGAAGTTTAAAATATTGCTGCCTTGTTCTCTTCACACTTGACTTCAGAGATGGTCCACCACTGTCAGGCCTTTGGGTAAAGAAGGCAATCAAACTTGTGGTTGCTGTCCTCTCTCTTCCCCGAAACTGGGGTCTTCATGTTGCTAATAACATCTAAAGGACTTCCCCTACGAACAAAGTCTGAGAAGGATAGAAGTGTGAAAAGGCACCAATGCCACGCTCATGATAATGATAGGAAGAAAGAATAAGGGAAGTCTGTTTTTCTTTTAGGGCTTGGCACATCTTCATGCTCACCATGTCATCCATCGAGATATTAAAGGACAGAATGTTCTTCTCACAGAAAATGCAGAAGTAAAACTGGGTAAGTTTTCTTAAATGTGCGCTAGAAACCTGTTCCTAAAAATGTAAGATTTCCATCTTGTCTCAGAAGAACCTTCAGTAACCTGAGAGCAATAAATATGTCAAGCAGCATTAATGCTTTTGTTTATAAGGTGTCTGTCATGTAGAAAGAGCTGAAAATGTGACATGTTCTGCAAGGATGTCACTCACAGCCTGTGGGGAATACAGCTACTTCTGGGCAGTCAAACACAGAACCTGTCTAGTAAGTCGTGGCCTTCACAGCAGATCCCGGCACGCAAAGACTTCCCAAACAAAAAAGTTGGGGGAATAAATTATGCTAATCCATTTCTCTCAGGGAAGTGGTCTAAGAGATTTTAATAAAACTGACAATAGGTGAAATTACTCATGTGTAAGGGCTACCACTGAAGAGTGGCTCTTACTAATAGTCATCTCTCAAAAATGTCGGAGAGTTTACTCATTTCCTTTTCTAGCTGTGACATGTCAGTGTTGACAACTTCTGACTTCCTAAGACTAAACTCCAGTATATATCTCTCTGGAGGAGGGGACGTCTTTCATGTTTTGGGAAGACATCACAGAGAGCACATGGCAATGATTTAAAGGAGCGGTCTGAAGGAGAGCACTTCTCTTATTTGGGATGATCTTTACACTCCATCTCTCTTTAATTGAAAGAATTCATTGTAGAGTTGGAGAACGAAAATAATAAACATGGCCTGTGGATGTGAGGTAGGATGTTTGGCTGGAGCAATTAGAAATAAGTACTTCAGATCTCGTTATGGTTTAACCTTACTGTGAAATCCTGGCTTCACTGAAGTCAAAGGGAGTTTTGCTGTTGTATTAAATGAAGGCAGGGTTTTGCTTGTAGTCTCTAAAAGATATGTACTAGTTTTTAACTGTTCCCTCTTAAAACTGGCAAGATGGGGGGGTCTGTGTGTGTTTACGGTCCTGTATAGTTACTAGTCCCACCATTCTTCACGTGGTTGACAAGCGAGGTAAACCTTTCTAACTCTGGATAAAGATGAAACAGATTTGCTAAGTACAACAATTAAAAAAAAAAAAAAGCTAATTCTCTCTGGAAAAAACTTTGTGTCTTAAAGAAGCCAGAAGCTCAAGAGTTCCTCAAAACAGTTCCACTCCACTTCAGTGTAACTGTCTATACTTCCCATCAGAAGCACAGGATGCATGGTGATCCCAAAGGTCAGGTCCAACTTATTGTTGGAAAAGGCTTGCTAAACAGGTGCATTAAATTATAGTAGTACAAATGATTTTGTTTTGCAGATGATCTGCAATGAGGTAACATAAGTGAGAAAATCTGCTCCTTGATGGTAACCATAGGGCTGTCGCCTTGCGGTCCTTTCTTTTCCCTGTTATTTTGTCTTCTCTGTGAATAGCACTCAAGTCCTATGCCCACTGGATCCAATTAGTGCATCTTAGAGGTTTGTTCAAAGGAAAATACAATCACATAATTACTGGTTGTATGGGCCCTTCTTCATATCGGTACAAAACCATTTTGCTCTACAGTCCTGATGAAAGTAACACCCTTTTCAGCACGCAGAGTGCCACACCGTTCTCTCATTATAATGAGCCTAAGATCAGAATAAATTAGTATACTGTCCAGCTTGTTCTAAGATAGTGTATGAATGTAGGGAAGGAGTTATTCCAAACACCTGAAAATGAAGTGATATGATAGTTCTTTCAGCTTTCACAAATGGGCATATTAGACGCGTCCAAATTTGTCTTGTCTGTAGATACTATTTTTCCCTTTCAGATACTAGTTAAAGAGTCCTGCTCAATGTAGCATTTAGATTAAGCATAGGTTATTTTGTAATGTCTTCCTAGATCAATTCATGTCTGCTGTAATCTGCCTGGCAGGTTTAGCATGCTGTGTATTTGATCCTTCTGTCAAAAAGGAAAAAAAAAAGGTAGTTAAATTTCAACTATTGGACAAGATGTACTGGAGGAACTCAGATTTGATAGGCATTGTAGCCCAGCGGTTTGGTATTCCAAACAGTATGAAAGTAACCAAACGCTCTGCCACGTGGATACAACTCTTTATTAATTTCTTTACTTCTGCTTGGCTTTTCAGTGGATTTTGGTGTAAGTGCTCAACTGGATAGGACTATTGGGAGAAGAAACACATTTATTGGCACACCGTATTGGATGGCGCCTGAGGTCATTGCTTGCGAAGAGAACCCAGACTCTACATATGATTACAGAGTAAGTGTTACAACTCTGCATAAGGCAGCAGAACGTGCGGGTTATTGCTGAAATCCTGCTCAAGTACTGCATTTGAAAAGTTCAAACTTCCCTCCTTTAAACCACGATAATATTATAACTGTATAAATAGAAGTATTTGTAATGTGTGGGTGGTGGCTCTTTTTAAGAGTGGAGTTTCATTATGAATATTTCTTTGTGAATTGTTGATACATGAAATACACTTTCATGAACTTCTGTGCAAAAACAAAAAAAGAGGACTGATTTGTGGATGTTGCAGGTCAGGATAGAAATTGAAGGAAGAGTTAAACTTAGAAGGAATACTTGAAGTAGTGTAATACTAATATGACAAGTTACTGCTCTCCTCTGTGATAGAGCTGTTTTACTCTGTACTCAGCTGCAAACCCTGAGTTAACTGGCAATAATTAGTATCACTCCAGTCACTTATGAGCACGTGAATGCTAGAGGTTTCCTGTCCCAGAATGATTTCTGGTCATTCGCAGGGTGGCTGAGGTGAGAAGGTGGAGAATTTCTTGTGTTTCAGTTTGTGCCCATTGCGTCTTGTCCTGTCACTGGGCACCACTCAGAAGCCTGGCTTGGTCTTCTTTACTCCCCTCCCATCAGGAATTTGTACGCCTGTGTGATCCCCCTGAGCCTTCCCTTCTCCAGGCCGAACAGCTCCATTTCTCTCAGCCCAGAGCCTCCCCGCTCCAATCTCTTAAATGTCTTTGTGGCCCTTCCCTGCACCCACTCCAATATGTCCACGACTTCCTTGTACTGGGGAGCCCAAGAATAGCTATCAAGCACTTTTTTCTGGTTCTCCTCCTAACTCTCCTAATATGCTGATGCTCTCAGGTCCCTTTCCACGGAGCTGCTCTCCAGCAGGTCAGCCCCTAACCCATACTGACGCATGGGGTTATTCCTCCCCAGATGCAGTGCCCTACACTTGCCTTTGTTCAATTTCATTAGGTTCCTCTCTGCCCAACTGTCCAGCCTGTCCAGGTCACGCTGAATGGCAGCACAGCCTTATGGCATGTCAGCCACCCCTCCCAGTTTTGTGTCATCAGCAAACTTGCTGATGGTGCACTCTATCCCTTCATCCAGGTCATTGATGAATATATTGAACAGGACTGGACCCAGTACTGACCCCTGGGGAACACCACTTGTTACAGACCTCCAACTGGACTCTGCACCACTAATCAAAACTCTAATTGTGTCTTCAAAAATATTTATTAGAAGAGCCTGTTACTGTTCCCATTTTCTAGTGATTCAGAGGCTGCAATTCTCCTGTGTTGAGACATTCTGTGCTGCACTTGCAGAGTGAGGTCACGTTGTGTGAGTGTCAGTCATGACCAAAGAATGTTCTTGGATTTTATTTTATTTTTCATGCCATGTAAACCTTCTGCTGAAACCTTAAGAAATTAATCTCTTGTCTTCATTCCCTCTCCCCAGTCGATTTCCTTTTCAGAACATATACTTTTCAGAAGATACAAGCGTTAGGAACATACACCCCTCGTTCTTGAGGTTTCTTTGCCTTCAGTAATAATCACAGTTCATCTGTGTGCATTTACGTCTGCTTCCGAATAGATTCTGCAGATGGTAGTTTAAAACTGATCAGCGGAGGGTTTTGGAAGCACTTATGCAGACAGTGCTATGACTCAGAAGGTGGCATGGGGCCGTTCTTTTCTGCAGAGATTTATAGCTGATGGGATGAGCAAAGTAGCAGGAAGCCACTCTGTACCTTCTTGCTTTTCCAGCTCTGACTTAAAAAAAAAAAAAAAAAAAAAACCAAAAAAACCCAACAAACAAAAAAACCCCCAAAAGATTAGAAGAAATGAATGAAAATATATATGTATAAATATGTGCATATGTATACACTGACCTTTACAAATACTGCTGTCATCCTGCCTCTCACGTTTTGAAACTCCAAACCAAAATTCTTTGTAGCCTGGTTGTTTCTCCCGTTGTCCCTAAAACCTGCGGTACTACCCTTAGAGGACTTTTCTAATTTTCAGTCGTTTACTTAATAACAAGTCAGGATCGTTAATCTATTAAATTCCCACCAGCTTTGTCGTCAAATGCCTCCACAAACTATGATGCAAACTGTTTTTCAGCTTGCATAAAGTGATTCAGAGCAGCTGGACTGAGAACGTGGCTCTGTTGATAAAGTCAAAATTAGAGTGCCAGGCTGGGTATGAGCTGCTATTGATGTAATGGTATATTGCTTCTAATCTTTGAAGGTTTGTCTTCTGTAACTCCCTTTTTTAAAATTAGTTTTAGAGAAGCCCTGCAAGTTGGTTTGGTCATGTGCCTCTCATTTGGCTAGATTTAGACACAAAAAATAATAAAATAATGCACACGATTAATCAAGTGGAAATCTGTGAAGTTTTTACAGTCACTGGTAGTGTTTCTGATTTACCTCCCATGATGAAAACGCGGCCCTTGTCATCCAGAGAAGCTGATAGAGGAAACTCCGCTCGAAGTTAACCGAGCTGAGCATACACTGTGGTGTAAACCCGACTGCGTGATTGTGCTCTCCTTTCATGTGCCCCAAAAACGTGACTGGAGACTTTATAGAGAGAAAAAGTCAGACCCCGAGGCCTGACTATAGTTTCTGTTCCATCAGTGTAGAAGCTCAGCGATGACTGCTCTGAAATAAGCATTAAGACCAAGATTTTTTTTGGCCAGGAGCAGAGGGGTGAGGCACTGCTGTGTCTCATTGCCTCATGAAAACAGCTTAAAAGATTTAAGACATATATTTAAATGGTGCCTGCTATATTCTGGCTCTTGGTTTTTGAATGCAGAAGGTCTGCACTTTGGGGCTGGCTGCTTAAATGATGAATCAGCTGTTCAGAGTCGCATGGGAAATGGGAAGCTTCTGGCTATTAGCACATTTCCTAAAAGCTCAGGAGGGAATGGGAGGGAGCAGAATGTGTGTCACTCCAACTCAAGTGACCCGATCCAGGAGAAATCTAGGGAAACTTTAAAAACCAAAAAACCAAAACCCCAAAAGAAAACAAAATAACCAACAATCTTGAATGCTGCAAGTTGCAATGAGCAATGTTTCTTTTCCTGCAGAGTGACCTATGGTCTCTGGGAATCACCGCTATTGAAATGGCCGAAGGAGCTCCTCGTAAGTGATTTGGTATAAAGGTGCGGGTGTCTATGCTTTGCTTTGTGAACGTGTTCTGTGTTAAAATAACTCACGCTTGGCTAATGCACAGATGTACAAAATTCTGATTCTGGCTGTACCTTTAAAAATAATCTATGACTTTTTCTTGTTTGGGCTCTTTTGCTTTCCTCTTCCCTTTAGACCCTTTAAGTCTATATTTTGATTCCTTGCCTTCATTTCCTAGGGAAACAAACAAAAAAATTTCTTGGACTTCTTGTTAGTATCGCTTTGTTGATCACTGCCTGTGCTTACAGCTAAGCAGAAGTGATTGACACATTAGCAGAAAAAAATTGACGAGCGGCTTTGGGTTTAGGTCACTAAAATAAAAAAAAATATAGCAGCGGGAGAAGCTAGGCTAGGTTATATTTTTTTGTCTGGGACTGATTAATTCTCACAGGTTTTGGTATGAATGCTGTATTTGCTCACGTAATGGCTTCGGTCCATGAGCACATTCTCAACCTGCCAGCAGCTTGCAATAGTTTTGCAGGCTGCCCTCGCCTGCCGGCGGTGCCCCTCGCTCCTCCGGTTATCCTCTCGCGGCCCTCGGGCAGAGGTCGGCGGCTGCAGCGTGGATGCAAAGGCTTTGTGCGGTTCAGTTTCCACGGAGGAGCGGCTGCTTTGCCCCAGCGCCCGCGAAGCAGATGTGATGTGATGGGTTATCCGGTCACTGCTGAGAGCACAGGACATGAAATAAATTATACTCTGGCCTGAGCCTGAGAGCACGTAGGCTGTGTTTTTAAAAAACACACTTGGCTGTTCTCCTGTCAGACTTGGTTTTTAGCACCGCTCAGGAGCCAGCTGGAGTGCAGGAGCGCTTTCAGACACTGTGCTTCAGCCTAGCTGAAGCTGAGTCCTGAGATGTGAGTCTGTGGGGAGTTTTCTTTGAGAGAGACCTTGTAGCTTTGCATGCTAATTCCTCGTGCCACTTGTATTTGGTGTTTTCACTAGTTTTGGCAAGGAAATGCTTTGGATTATATTCTGTTGCATTATGTTTTGTTTACTGTACAGCAGTGTCTGGGACCCATAGCTAGAAACCACACTTCTTCTGCCCCCTACCCCCACTTTATCATGTGCTATTGAAAATACAAAGGAAAAAGTCAAAAACAACCCAGATGTGAGAAACAACAGCAGGTGGATGCAGGCAGCGAAATTAGTAGAAGGCAGTAAAGGCTTTACCAGACCACAGTCTTCTCACTTTTGCTAGTCCTGTAATGCTGGAATGTTAAGAGAATCACTGCTGAACACCTGTATATCGTAAGAAATCAGCCCCCATATAGTTCCTGTCAGTTGTCATTCAGTAGCTCTGTTTTGTGAAGGAAGACCTCTGACCCTCGATATTTCTCCATGACAGGTGGGGCACACTCATAATTCCATACAAAATGCCTGGGTTAGATGAGATGTGACAGTATTTACTTTCTGCAGAGTTCTTTGTAGCTTCAGCTTTCCACAACAGTAACACTAAAGGGAAGTACATTGGGCTGGAGAGAAAACAGCATCTGAATGCATGGGTAGGATCTGCTGCAGATTGTGTAATAATGGTGCTCACACTCCTGAAACGCAGAATAGATGAAATGTTAAATGTGTCATTACGCTCTGTGCCAGTGATGCCGTTTATGAACTCTCTGCTTCGCATCAGGTTTTCTTCATCCTGCATTTTGTCTTATGCCATGAACTATGTGGCTAAGAGTTTGGTTAAAATTTAGCTGATCCATCTGAACCATAAGCGAGACATAATAAACTAGATAAGTATTTCAATCCCAGTTTTAACTCCTATTTATGCAAAACCATCCTGTGGCATATTAGAAAGGTGACCATTTTTTATGTCCTTATGAAGTCTTATATACGAAAAATATGAAGAAAGTTGTGCTTGTTCCTGCCGTACAGCCTTTCTTTCAAATCTCTTTTAACTTGAAATAACAGTGTATTGTCGTGAAAGATTTTTGTGTGCTCTGAGACTTTGTTTCTTGGCTGTGGTGTGAATTTCTTTGACTAACAGTGTGGATCTGTGGTGGATGCTGCGCTGTCGGAAGCGGGAGTGTTTGTGGAGGACGGCTCCTCTCTGTTGGCAGAACCAGGCTCTGGTCTGGCTGGGTCAGCGTGGTCAAGCTGTGGGAGGGACACATCGGGGGGACATGCACCCTTCAATAGCTTGTGGTTTCCTTTGCAGCCCTGTGTGACATGCACCCCATGAGAGCGCTCTTCCTCATCCCGCGGAACCCACCTCCAAAGTTGAAATCCAGAAAATGGTAAAGAGATGTGTTAAAAAATGTATTTTTGCTGCGTTGGGCTTAGGAGGATTTTGAGCTCTCTTGTCCAGAGACGATAGTCTTGTTAAATCCTACGGTGATCTATGAGGTCTTTCCTAGGCTGTTTCTCACGCTGGGTTACACCGCAGGTGCAAGTGCAGTTTACCTTTCTTTTGAACTCTGCCTAAGCTGCGACGGTCATTGCAGTTGCTGAAGTTTGGCACGGGAGGCTGAAATTGCAGTACAGGCAAGGCTTAGATGGGCTGGTTGGGGACAGTGCTTTGTCAGAAGACTGCATGAACATTGTGGGGCTAATGGCAGTCACTGTGGCCTACAAAGAATTAGTTTGTCTTTTAAATGAAGTGTGTAAAGAGAATCTTCACCATATCAAAAGGGTGAGGGTGTTTTTGAGAGAGTTGCACTGGCCAGATTGTGGTTTTGTTGGTCCAGATGTAAATTCAGGGTAACTCCACTGATGGAGCAGTCGGGGTGGAGTTCCCCATCATTTGCCCTCTGCTCTGTGCCAGTCTCGGGATGTACACTGGTGGCAAAACTCAAATTGTCTCACACAGTTCCAGTGCAAAAGGAAACCTTGCAAAGTGAGTGCTTTCCATCACTCAGGGGTAGTTCTTGGTGCACAAGTTGAAAGGTGTTATTGTTTTCCTCTGCTTTTCTATATTTTTCAGGTCAAAGAAATTCCTAAACTTTGTTGAAAGCTGCCTTGTAAAAAATTATTTGCATCGTCCGTCAACTGAAACCTTGCTTAAACATTCTTTCATCCGAGACATGCAGAATGAACGGCAAGTGCGCATCATGCTGAAAGACCACCTGGACAGGACCAGGAAGAAAAAAGGAGAAAAAGGTAACGTGGCAAAAACAAAATAAGAGGCACTTCAGAGAGTAGGTCCTCTTCCACTTTGGGCAGCAGAGTACAGGGCAGATGCAACTGAAATACTAGAACCGGGAAACCTGTTGTCTTTGATAGTGGTGGAGCCATTTTGAAGATCTCTTTGCTAAAGCCCAGGTCCTTAATGGTGTTTAAGTGCTAAAGTCTTTGGAGCCTGACTCATCCTGATTCACTGAGAGCAACACTAATGCTAACATGAGCGAGGAGTCCAAGTAAAGTCTAGGTCCCTACTTTCTTGAGTATATAAGTAGTGGTCAACAAGCATTTCCTAGTCTTTTAGTTCATCTGTCTGTTCCCGATCCATTTAATTTACCTGTTGCATCTCCATATAATTTCACCTTGTGAGTTCTTTGGAGAGCAGAAGCGCTCTTTAAGTGTTTTGCAGTGGAGTGCACAAGAGACCTCCAGAAGGGCTCCCTCCAAGCTCCAGCAAACCACAAATGGGTATAATGAATCATCTGCTTCACAGGGTGGCTGAAGAAGAGAGAACAGGAGTTTGTTCTAGATGCTAGCCTTGCTCTTCAGAGCAAAACCTGGAAGAAGCTGTGCTGGAGTGGGGATGATACTCGTGTAAATGCCCGTGCACAGCAGGCTAAGGGCTGTGCAAAGTGGCGAGTGAGCTGTAGCCTCTTGGCCACTGATTTTTCCCTGCCCTCTCTCCCCTTTTCCTCTTCTGTATATTTGATATTGGCAGGGGTACTGTGGAGATCAGTGACTATGAGGGCAGACTTGGAAAGCACTGTACAGTTGGAAAGTGACTTATAAACTCCAAGTATTGATTTGACAACAGAAATATTTGTGCCTAAAATGAAATTGCTGTTGCAATGTAGATTTACTGACTCCCATAGCAGTTGCCAATTCTGCCACCTCTCCAGCCATGAATCTCAAAGCACATTTGAATGGAAAGATAGTAGAGTTATCTCACAAATGCCGTTGGGGGGGGGAGGGGGGGGGATGTCAATGATAACAATCACTTCTTGATAGATAGTTATATTTTGACTTGAAAAGTGCTATTTTTAATCAAAGCTCTCCTGAAAGGGAGAACAGTGTGAAATTGCCCGATTATACGCTTCAAAATAGTGACTTCAAAAAAAATTAAGTCCTCCTTTAGCATGCCATGTAGCCAGTAATAGAGTAGGCCCAGATTGAAATTATCCCTTAAAAGCTGCCTTCATATTAGTCTTGAAGAGAACTTTAAAAGTGTAGGTCAGCTTCTTCTGAACCGCTGTGCTAAAACTAGCACTAATTTATTATGCCTGTTCTTCTTTAATTATTCACTTTAACACGAAAGGAAACCTGGAGTTACTGAAGGCCTCAGCTTAGCCATACAACAGGTAGACAGCAGAGAAGGGCAGTACAAATCTTCTATGTTCTATCTAAATTTCTTTCTGAAGAACCCCTCTGGTGGTGGTGTTATGGGGGTTGGATTTCTCTGTGGGTTTAGCCTAATTTATTTTAAATTATGGAAATAGGTTAGTTTTGCAAAACCAATGCAGTCAGTCAAGGGAAGAGGTGGGAGTGTGTACAGGGGCTGCCCTGAAACGCTGTCTGAACTAGATCTTGAATTATGTACGTGGATATCTTACCTCCCCTCAGCCTCCCAGTGCAACCTGTGGCTTTTAAATTCCTGCTGAGCTACGTGTAGTTCAGGTTGAGTGCTCAGAAACAAAGTTCAAGATCGTATCTTAAATAACAGCATCCTCCAGTGGGGTTTGTTTATTGTTCTCTTTTTTTAGAAGAAACGGACTATGATTACAGTGGAAGTGAGGAGGAAGATGATGAGCTGAATGAAGATGAAGGAGAACCAAGGTTAATTTTATTACTGGAATAGAAAATTTGACTGCCCAAGCTGTCCTCACTGAAGGCAGCCCTCCTCAACTTGCTCTTAACTTAACTTGCTCTGAATCCCTCATCTCCTGTATCCCCTCTGGTAGCTTTAACTGTTTTGTAGCTATCAAATATAACTGCTGAGTATAAGATGCCTGTAATAAGCTGCTTCTTAGTTCCCCTGCAATAGGGAGGAAACTCTTAAATGAAGGACCCAATAATCAGCTTCAGGCTGTTTCGTAGCACAGTAAGTGCAGATGCATAGTCAACATGCTGGAGAGTTATCGGAACATCTTCATTTGCTAACACAGGACAACAAGCAATTCCCAGTGCACCTTGTATTCTCTCTTTAATGTTATGTTTAGTCATGTAGAAACCTGCCCTTTGTTTCAGCTCCATAGTTAATCTCCCGGGGGAGTCAACTCTCCGTCGTGAATTTCTGAGGCTGCAGCAGGAGAACAAAAACCGTTCTGACCCTCATCGCCAGCAGCAGCAGCTGAAGGACCAGGAGAAATACAAGAAGCAGCTGCTGACAGAGCGGCAGAAACGGATCGACCAGCAGAAAGAGCAGAGGAGGCGGCTGGAAGATGTAGGGACTGGCTTGTATTGTTGTTCTATATCTCATCATGAATAAAAAATGTGCCCGTAGAGAGTAGGCTTTGAAAGGCAAGAAGGCTGTGTCAAATTGTCGGCACAACCTGGATTGTAGTCTTTTGCCTTTGGAGAACTGTGTCACTTTTGAACACAATGATTTTAAACGGGCTCTGTCCTTTTCCTGCTGACAACCTGCCCTGAGCTTTGGGAGCAGAAGGGGAAGGGCATTTTGCTTGAGTTTGGTGGTGGAAGCCCAGGCAGGTGGGATGAGAGATCCCAGTTTCCTTCTGGTGTGCGTTGCCCAGTTTGGAGTCTGTCTGCCTCATCCAGAGTCCTGGCCCTGCTTCTCTTTGAGATGTTATGAGATAGCTGCTGCCTTTTCAGCTGTCTGACACGCTGTGGTGTTGGAGACATTGCTAAATCACCAATGTGTCTCTTCTCATGAGTATCTGATGGAAATTCAAGCGTTGTGCCAATGCTCCGGAGCTGGCATTTGTGAAGCGTAGTGCTGCACCAGCAAAACGGGGGGACTCTGGAAAAACCCTTCCTTCTCAAGTGACGGGAAGACATTTGTCATTAGATTAGCTGCCAGCCATCACGGAGATCTCGCGTGCCTGCTTAAATGAATGGCAAATCTGCCCTCGGCTGCCAAAAGGGCAAAGGTTTCACTTCAAGTTTGGCAGTCGTCGTGGTGGCAGCTTGTGGCTGTCCGCTGCTGCTGCGCAGTGTGTCGGGTGCCCCTGTTAGTGACTGCGTGGCGGGGAATGGGCCTCGTGATTAATGAGCACCGGCGTAAGTAATTGTTGGGTACAAAAGTAAAGGAAAATAAGCTATGTTATTCCTTGGCTCTCTTCCAGCATCAGAGGCGAGAGCAGGAGCTACGAAGGCAGCAGGAGTGTGAGCAGAGGTGGGCAGAGGTTAAGGCTGTTCAGAGGAAAGAGGAGAGATGTAAAGAAGACAAAAGGGCTGTGGAAGATGAACGGTTCATAGTAGATGGACAGAGGAAATCAGAAAAGAAGCAGGTATGAAAAGAGCGTTTACTGACAGCAATTCGAAGCTCCCTGTTCCTGTAGCCGATGTCTTTCTCAGTTCCCTGAGGGTATTCCCATCCTCTGAGTCACAGACCAGAGAAGGACTTTTTAAATGCATTTACTGCCTTTTGTTCTCAGATTCAGCCTTCTTTCAAGTTAACTTACCTGTTACTGCATCATCCTCCTTATCTACAGCAATGACACTGCCTCTCCCCCTTCTGTCCCTGCTGTTTCTCCCTGATGAAATGGTCTTCAGTCACTTCAATCTGATTTAGAATATCTTTAGTCTGAAAGCTTCCAGCATCAGCTCAGCCTAAGCTTAAATCTCCAGTTTCCAGTTTCTGTTCGGGTTGTAACCAGCAACGTTTCTTTTTCACAAATAAGAATGGAGCAAAGGTTAATTCTAATGCTGAAGTCTCATTGTCAAGTCTGGCACCTCAGCTACAATGTTTTTCTAACGTTTCAGCAGCAAACTGATTTATAATCAAACAGAAGAATGGAGAGTTTCATTAAAGCCCGCTGCCTTTAGAAAAAAGTAAAAAGAAAAAATATGATTTTCTGATGTGCTGTCTCAAAAGCCAAACACAGAGTGTTTGGGGTCACTTTATGCTTGCTGTTGCTCATGGTTGTGGCTGTTCTGTCAGCCCGGCTGGAATTGTGCTCGCTTTGAAAAGCCAGTGTTTCCAGCAGTCAGTTTGGTTGTCCTCTCTAAGGTTCATCCCTCTCTGCTTTCAGAAGGTGGAAGATGTGCAGCACAACAGGAGGGTGCATCGAACTCTCCCCAAAGATCAGACACAGCTGCTGTCTCTCCAGCATGACCACAAGCAGAGGAAGAAGGAGCCTTCCAAGAGTCCAAATTCAGCAGGGCATCCTCCATCAAGCAGCACAAGCAAAGAGGTACTGTCTTGGCCAATGAAGCATTTTGGTGCTTTGCAGTTTATGATGCTGTGGTAATGCTGAAGCAGAGAACAGACCGACTGTGTCTTACTACACACTTATGCTACAGTAAAGCCTTTGGTTTCCATTAACATAGAGGAGAAGGGAAAGGAAAGGTTGCTCTGTCATTTCTACTGGAGTTCAGAAAAGGATTTGACTGGTGAATGCAGACACAAAGTCCTTCTGGTCAACCAGCTATCATTCCCTTCTCTTCCAAAGAGGAAAGAATTAAGGTTCATCTCTGAGGTTTAACAGTTGTCTTTGCCTGATTTTAGGGTTCACAAAATTGATCCAGACACAGAACAGCGTCATGCCTCCCAAGCACAGATCTCTGTGTCCAAGTGTCAGGTTTTGATGCCATTTCTTTTTCTTTGTCTTGTAGGATTTTAGGTAGATAAGATTTGATGGATCGGGGTAGTCACATATAGTCCGTGATTAAGAGTTGTAATCCATTTCACTCTTTTGCTAACTCTGAAGGTATTTCTGCTCACCAACTTGTTCTGCTTACTGTCATCTTGTGAAAAGCTACAGGTCCATTTCACCTATGTTATCTCATCATTCCTAGCACACTTATTTTTCTTTTTGATATAATCCCAACTTGTGAGCTGGTGCCATTTGTTGTGTTACTAAAGTCTGGGTCAATGTCAGAAATCTCAGCAGCTCACAGGTGCCTCCTCGGGTGGCTGTGTCTAAGTAGAATAGTGGATGTGATGGTCTCTGTGTTCATGGCAAAGCATCTTCCCAAAATACCCAAGCAAAGACATGAGGAAAGCTCATGCACATGTATGTAGGAGGAATGCAGAGTACTGCATCTTCTGCGGTCTTTAAGGAAGTGCCTTCTTGGCCACCTCTTCATGTGCGTGCATGCTGCAACTGGTTCCCTTAGCTGCAATTTTCTATATTGATAAACAGTTAAATGAAACAGCAATGATTGTTGAAATGATGAATTTTAATAACTGAATAGAGTCTGCAAACAGCTAACCAGCAATATGAAATCAGGAAAACAGAAGTTATTAAGCTCCTTGTTAGAGTAGCGGTTTGTGAAAACAAGAGAGTAATTCTGTTTGAAGTACAACCTAACTGTCAAAAACCCAAACGCCCTACTCCCAGAGGCTTTATTGCATTGTCTGATTAAACAAATCATTACTGAAATTTGAATGAACTCCACTTGAAATCAGTGTTTGCTTGACGGTGGAGGGCCGGGTCTTATTCCAGCTGGGGAGTAAATCAGGTGTGGACAGACAAGTAAGCTGCTTTTGCTAAATACACAACATCAAAGTCAACAGCAATGCTTTGCCTTTGCTAGGCTTTTGGTGGGTGGGGAGAAAATGCAACTCATTGAGTTAATTTAACTTTCTTTTCTACTTCGTTGTAGTTAGAAGTCAAAAGAACTGCAAAATGTCAGCTTAAATGCTCATTTCTGGTTTTGGCATGTGTTTTGTAAAGGACCCCTTTGTAGCAGAATGAAATGCATTATGGAATTTAGCGTGCAGTCACTGTTAACTTTTAGTTTAGTGGTGAAATAAAATATCACTAATTGTAGATAAAGTGCTGCCTGCCTTTTAGGTTCACAGCATGAGGCTCTTGTCGTTATGGCTACCATAATATACTCTAGTTTTAAGGACAAATTATTTTACAGTCTTATTTAATCTCAGAACTTCTTGGAAGTCACAGATCCTTCCACTAAATCAGTGGTACAGTGGTACTTTCTTGGTTGAAGTTTGAGACCTCATAATTATGTCAGCAGTCGTAATTGTTCACAATAATTTTAAAATGCTTTATAGTTTTGACTGTTGTTAACAGTGATAACTCAGTGAATTTGTTCTTGTTGATATTGATCTTTCCCAGTTTATTAGCCAAAAAGATTCCAGTTTCTCTGTTGAGAGAGATCTACACAGGGATAGAGGTAGCCTACTCAAGAGTGAGTTTGTTTGCATACTTCTTAGGGCTCCGTGGTATTTGCAGGGCCCATTATTGATACACAAAAACTCTCCAGAATTATGGTTGCATCGAGGCATTAAAAACAAACAAAACAAACCATAAAGCCCTCCAAAGCCTCAAGTTTAATTTTTGGGGCCACAGAATCCTTTCTTGGGTATTCCTTGTCTTTGCCATTGCACTCCTGTCGCAGGTGGGTCAGGGCAGATGTCCCCTGCTGTGTGCAGATGTGAGCTCGCTCTGTGCTCTCTCTGGTCCCACCGGCACCAGGGCTAACGAGCTGAGGGGCCAAGACTCGTAGCTTGGGCTTGATGCCGCACTAGTTCAGTGCTTGGAAAGGGGCTGACATCCTGTTCTGGGAGCCCAAGGTGTCGGCTGCGTGAGTTTGCAGCTGGACCATAATGTGTTGCATGTGGGCACCCTTTGGGCACAGAGGTGGTAGGTAAATTATCATAACTAGTTCAGTGAATCCACTCTAATTTTTACATTGTCTTTCTTGCTTATGGTAAAATTTGCCTTTCGTTATTAGGAGTTGCAAGTAATGAAAATCTGGCCTCAAGAGTAGTATAACGATTGAGCTCACTGGGGCTAGAATTTCATGGTATTTGGCTGTGTTGCTTGTTTTAATAAGGGTTTTTTTTTGTGAGGTTTTTTGGTGTTCTTTTTTTCCCAAATCGAGATCTGTGAGACTAAGTGGAATCATTTTCCATCTCCTCAGCAGTTTCCTAGGCTGTGTTAAGAATATGCTTACCTTCCTGACATAGGCACAAACATCCAGATATAGTGAGAGATACCGTTAAAAATGCCCACCCAGACACAGATAACTGAGTGTTTTTATGGCATTAATCTCTAGTTTACTGTGTAGAGCTGTTTCTAGACTGCTGAATCAGAGGATATGCTAAAGATTTACACTAGAGAATGGGAATTAGTCATGTTGGATGAAACTGGAAAGAGTAGTGGGGTCAGAACTATAGGATAAAGATTTTTGTTATGAGCAATACCCTCAGGAAATAAAAGGACCTTTCTTCCTTCTAGATCATGTTCCTCAGTCTTTTCCATAGTGCAAGTAACATACCAAAAGGTAGAGTGTTAAAAGCATTTGAAAGTAGAAAGCAACATGCAGTAATGTCAGAGTTGTAGAAGGGAGTAATAAATGCACAGCAAAACAGGCTGCACGTTGTCAAAGGTAAGTAAATACAGACAGATGATTCCTCCCAGCTAAAATCCCAGCCTGCAGCAAATGGGGTGGTCTAGAATACAGCAGATGGCAACTCGGGTCCTTTTCCTTGCTGCAGTTTGGAAACTTGATGGGAAAGGAAGGGTTGTAAATGGAGGATGGTTCATATTGTGCTGGGGCTGACCTCTCCCCAGTGGGGAGGTCCATGGGAGTTGATGCGTGCTGTGCTGCTGTTGGAGAACGTCCAGGCTGCAAAGCCTGAGGCTCAGTGTGCAACCTGCTGCTGCTTTCCTCCTTCTCAGGCTGAGGACCAAAAAAAGAGAAGTGACAGCATCCAACCTTCCCTCCAGTGGCCAGCGGTGCTGGGCCATGAAGCCACGCCGCACACCAGGATGGGATCTGGCAGCAGTTCCAGCCCTTGCACCCCCGCGCCGCAGAGAGCCATGTTAGTACAGGTACGGTACTGCTGCCCCAGACAGGGAGGAGAAAGGATGGGTGGTTCCTAAGCAGAGCAGCACGTCAGAAACCTGATTTGCTTTGCTCCTGGCACAAATGACTGAGGCCTGTGCAAACCAGCTCAGAGGTTTTTAGTGCCACCACATGCTGCGAAGTTCTACATGGAATTATACTTAGGCACTGCAGATCAGGGTTAGATAACAGTTATTTTTATAAACTTGACACCTGATTGCTGATTCCATGATATTACTCTTAGATGTTTGACAGAAAGCCTGAATGGCTGTGCTGTTGCAGACCCTGGGCAATGTATTATTTATATGGCACCATAAATACATGTGGCACTCTACAAAACCAGTCCAAAGCCAGAATTTTTATCCCTGAAGACCATATACACAAGCAAGATTGTTGGTGATCTTATGAAATAATCTAGAGGTACATGGAGATGCAATAAGGACCAATGCAAAGTCAGTTTTTGCCTGTGGATAGAGCCCAGAAGGTCCATGACTTGAAAAATTTCAGCATTAGAGGTACTGAAAGAACACAATAAGGTCTCCCCAGAGCCTTCTCTTCTGCAGGCTGAACAACACCAACTCTCTCAGACTGTCCTCACAGGAGAGGTGCTCCAGCCCTCTGATCATCTTTGTGGCCCTCCTTTGGACCTGCTCCAACAGGTTCATATCCTTCTTGTGCTGAGGGCTCCAGAGCTGGATGCAGTATTCCAGGTGGGGTCTCACGAGAGCGGAGTAGAGGGGCACAGTCCCCTCCCTTGCTCTGCTGGCCACGCTGCTTTTGATGCGGCCCAGGATGTGGTTGGCTTTCTGGGCTGTGAGCACACATTGCCAGCTCATGTCCAGCTTTTCATCCACCAGTACCCTCAAGTGCTTCTCAGTAGGGCTGCTCTCAATCCTTCATCCCCCAGCCTGTATCGGTACTGGGGGTTGCCCTGACGCATGTGCAGGACCTTGCACTTGGCCTTGTTGAACCTCATGAGGTTCACATGGGCCCACTTCTTGAGCTTGTCCAGGTCCCTCTCCCTCAGGCATGTCAACTGCACCACTCAGCTCGGTGTCATCGGCAAACTTGCTGAGGGTGCACTGGATCCCACTATGTCATTGATGAAGATATTAAACAGTACTGGTCCCAGTATGGATCCCTGAGGGGCACAACTTGTCACTGTTCTCCATCCAGACATTGAGCCGTTGACCACTACTCTCTGGATGCAACCATCCAGCCAGTTCCTTACCCACTGAATAGTCCATCCACCAAATCCACATCTATCCAATGTAGAGAGAAGGATGTTGTGAGGGAGTGTGTCAAAGGCCTTACAGAAGTTCAGATACATAACATCTGTAGCTTTTCCCTTTTCCACTGATGTAGTCAGTCTATTATAGAAGGTCACTAGTTTGGTGAGGCAAGATTTGCCTTTGGTGAAGCCATGCTGGCTGTCTCAAATCACCTCCTTGTCCTCCATGTGCCTTAGCCTACCTTCTAGAGGATCTGTTCTATGTTGCCTGTTTGTCATTTCAAGTCATGAGTATTGTAAGCGGGCTGAGATGATGGCCTGGCTTGTAGGATCAAATCACTGGAGAGCTGGTGCAAGGTCTACAAGAAGGACATTTGCAGCTTAGCCTTGGGTAGAGGCTGGCAGGTTCCTTGAGGTGAGTATTTCAGCCCTGCAATAGGAGTGGGAGAGTCCAGAGTTTATTGCAGGGCATTTGGGATTCTGCAGGAGCACAGTGGCTCTACAGAGGATAGTCCTGCCCGGTTAAAATGCCGCTCCTGGGATGAAAGGAGCGACGTTCTAGGCTGGCTGCGTCACCTAGGACAAGTCGCTTCATTCCTTTGCACCCTGTTGATGCGTTTCTGTTTGGTAGTACCTCTCCCAGCTGCTGGGGCGAGTGGTGAGGAATGAAGCAGTAATTTACCAACCTCTTTCACCTGATGGAGACTACACTATAAAAAAACTTTATTGTATTTAAAGTGATGGTGTTACTTAAGGATAATAGCAGCAAGTGATATACAGTTGTTACCGTGTGATTTCACTCCCTGCTGGTTGCTGCCCTGTTACCTGCTCACCCGCCAGTGCTCCAGCTGATAGAGACCGTGGGGACAGGGAGAAGCCAATCTGTACTCTCACCCGCTGTGTTAGCACGGAGACCAGATGAACTTTGATGGGTAATTTATAAATCCTCTGAAGGGCTGTGTTTCTTTTTGCTGGTTGGCAGCAGCTGTTGATGCTAATAGCAGCATGCTTGGATATGCTGCCTGCGTCAACTGTATGAAGTGTTGAGGCAGTGAGTGATGGGCCAGTTAGTCACCTGGAGATTAAAAGACTCACAGCAACATACTTGTGAAGTTCAATACATGGGTGCCTTGTTGATTTAAAATAAAAGTGAACTGCGGAGTTAAAATGCAAGCTGAATTCATCACAGATGTCTGTGCTGAAGAACTTCCAGCCAGATTTGTCAGAGAGGGATCGTCTGTCATCGCTGCTCTGCTCAGACAAAAATGACTTCTTATTTTAAATGATTATTCTGTGAGATTTTGTGGCACATCCGGTTCACAGAATCACAGAATAGTCAGGGTTGGAAGGGACCTCTGGAGATCATCTAGTCCAACCCCCCCACCAGAGCAGGGTCACCTACAACAGGTTGCACAGGACAGTGTCCAGGTGGGTTTTGAATGTCTCTAGAGTGGGAGACTCCACAACCTCTCTGGGCAGCCTGTGCCAGTGCTCCACTATCCTCAAGGTAAAGAAGTTCCTCCTCATGTTAAGATGGAACTTCCTGTGTTCAAGCTTGTGCCCATTACCCCTCGTCCTATCAATGGGCACCACTGAAAAAAGACTGCTCCCATCCCCCTGGCACCCTCCCTTTAAGTATTTGTAATTTGGTTCTCCAAATCTCTCTCAGAATTATTTCACTGGAAATCTTAACACAGCCCCTGAGGTGCAGGGAGCGTGATTTCTCAGTGTCTTGTGTCCTGTCTGGCTGGTAGGGGAAATGTGAGATATTACCAGATCAGAATGGATCATTTCCACCTGTTTTGTACCTATTTGTGTTTGCTGCAGCACGGGAGCAGATCTGACGCTCTGGTTGTGGTGGTGTGGGATGAGCCGTTCTGGACTACCTGCAGAATTTCACAGGGACTTCTTAAACAAAGTCACTGAGTCTGTTTCTCTGCCCAGCATCTCCTGCTGCCTGACTAGTGCAGTAATTTAGCTCACATCTGAAACGAACTCCATTTTTTAATTGACTCTGTGGTTTTCCTGTAGGATTTGCTAGCTAGATCTCCTCTATTGTGTGGAGTAATGTGGCTGAAACAGAACAAGCAAGCTAACAATATTAGAAGAACTGGCTGTGCATTAGGTCATGGATTGACCCAGTATCCCAGAGCAGATCTGCTCAGAAGTTTAAGAAAATCCTTCTCCTTATGCTGTTTTGTAACAACAGTTGCCCTTATGTACCCTCTGTATGTAGATTCAGTTCAAATTGGTAACTTGGGCATCCTCCAAAAAGCAGTGCAGCCTGTCTTTTTAAAACTCCCTGCTCCTAAGTCTTTTTAAACTAACTCTAGTAGTCAGTATTTTGTACTATATCACCTTATGTTATAACTTCAGGGAGCAATGGGTCCTCTTCCTTAGCTCTGTTAGGTGTGCCTTTATGGTTTGAAGACACATAGTAGGTAACGCGTTGTCTACCAGTGCTTTCTCTGCATGAGAGGAGCTGCTGTTCTTTCAGTATTACTTAAAATAAAAACATTTTAAGGCTCGAGTCTCAGTATTTCAGAATTATTTTTTTTATTTTTTCCCCCCATACAAATTATTTTATCCATAAAACTTAGGGGGAATATCAAAGACTATGATTTTTGGGGGTTATCTGAGACATTTTTGGTTTGCTGTGGAACTGCAAAGTCTTGTAGGTCCTACAGAAATCACCCTAAAAGCAGGTGTCACTTCCTTGGCTTTATGTGGAATTGGTGTTCTGGTCTCTGTCTGCCCAAAGAAGGTCTGTGGGTACCATCTGCAGAGTTTGGATTCACCCGGTCACTTATATCATGATTCAGCAAAGCTCATCCATGCTTTTAAGCACAAATCGTTTTCTGGTCCTCTTCAGGACTCAAAAGCTGGAATTTAGGATGAAATCTAAGTATCTTGTTGAAAAAGTGGCAAGGGAAAAAATATCTTCCTATATTCTGATAATAATACACTTGCTATAAAACCTATTCCTATACCCAGGGTGAATCATCTCAAGGGAACACTTTGTTGTTGAAATAATTCTGGTTAACTAAAAACTGTTATTAGTGACAATCATGTTGGACAAAAAAGTAATTGTGATAAAATGAAAGGACATGGATTATGAGATGTTATAACTGCTGAAAAAGCTATTTTCTGTAAAGGGAGACAACAGAACATATTGTCCCCGAAAGGCAGAAAAAGCACCTGAATATTTAACTAGGTGAACTTCTCAGGACTGGTTTTTGACAGTTGACTTTGCCATGCTGGTGTGGGAGGTTGTGATGGGACGTTTGAATAGATGTTTGGCATCTTTAACTAGTTTTAGAATTACTACCTGTCAATATTTAAGTGATTTTGAACATTGTTCCCATGAAATATTTAGTCTTATAGAGTTATAGGTAGTTCATAATTGTATTATATTATTGAAAAGCTGTGCGCAGTTCTCAGTTACTGTATTTTACTTGTTAAGACTGGGGAACTGGAGAATTTTATAGACTTGGCTGATAAATCAATAAAATACTTCTCTGAGTTATTCTTTGGGGAAACTGAACTGCAGCTGTCTCTGATCTGAGTTCCAGTAACTCCATCAGGACAAAAAAGTTTGAACTTTGACTCAAACAAAGATTGCCAACCTCTTTCTTAGGCCTGCAAGCGGTGGGGATGCTGGGCTTGCCGTGGGTTTGCGCAAGAGGTGCCTCCCAGCAGAGGTGTGTTAGCGTGCCGGGGCACGGGCTCCCTCCTGACGTGGGAAGGACGTCAGGACCTGTTCCTGCCGGCTGCGGGTGTCTCCGGAGAGCCCTGGTCTTGCGTTGCATGGGAGGTCTGACAAGATAAAGCCCAAAGTGGTGTAGCTTCAGGCATTTCTCTAATATTTTTTTCTATTTCTGTAACATCAAATTGGTTCCAGCGTAGTAATCCCTCAAGACGGGCCCAGCTTGCACAGCAGTTCCGTATGTCCTGGCTCGGTCTTGTGGCCAAGAGGATTTCTCATTTTGGGGAGGATCAGTACATTCAATTGACATTTTTAGCTCTCTGCCTTTCTTCCCCTTTGGAAGACACTGGTGTAATAGATCATTAGTGTGTAGAATTTAAGGGACCTTTCCTTCTTTTCTTTTCGTTCTTTCCTTTTTTTTTTTTCTTTTAGATACAGAAAGAATCAGAGGACAAAATTTTTAGTATTTTAGCTTGAGTTTTACACTGCTTACTTGTTGTTCCCTTGGAATGAAGACTTTGTAAGGAAGTGATTTGGTTGCTTCCTCCCCTCCCCACCCCCCTCCACTGCCATGATTTAGGGCATTTGCTATCCTAATGCTCTAA
The DNA here is from genome assembly GCA_008711295.1 of Anarhynchus alexandrinus. NCBI lineage: Eukaryota > Metazoa > Chordata > Aves > Charadriiformes > Charadriidae > Anarhynchus > Anarhynchus alexandrinus. Next base: position 492,947 of record VUYV01000267.1, read on the forward strand.
TTTGATGCCTTTGAAGATATCTTTGAAACACAGATGGTCGCAATGGGACCAGCTGGACATGACTACCCATGAGGTGTAGTCTGAGCATAGTTTCTTATTTCTTTCTTACTGCGTTGTCAAGTTTAATTTTTTTTTTTCAAGTCATTGAAAAATCTGTTCAAGGAGGGCTGGGGCACCCTCATAACCACAAGAGAGTTGAAAGTGCTTCCAGCTGGCAGTTTTTCTCCGTTGACTCTAGGTTGATGGTGGGCTTGCAAAGACTGGCTTGGAAGCCGACATCTAACTTCAGGGAGGTGGGTTCCTGCAGTGATTATACTATCTAAATTCTGAAACGGAAGCATTGGTCAGGTTTGAATGAAATACACTTACTCAACAGCAATTTTTGCATCATCCAGTTGTCATTTGCTGTGCATTGCTTGTGACCTATTAGCATCCCTGTGGATTTAAGAAGGGGAGATACATGTACAGCATAGATGTTTTTACTGTTTCTTTTTATTGTACCCTTCACCTTGAAATATTTGTGCCTAACATGCTACTATGCTGGAAGTGAGTCACTTCACAGTGGACAAGGTGAGTAGGGCTGTATCCAAACACAGTACTTCTTGTAGGTTTACTAAAAATTTGATCTCACAAACAGCACCATTGATATCTGTTGAGATTGGGACCTGTTACATAGGCAGGGAAGTACAATTCAACATGTATTTCATTTGTTTCAAGTGTGAAAATTTCCGGGCTAGTAAGGATGTGTACCACAGCAGTTCGCTCTCAGATATGGTGACGACACCACTCAGCCCTGTGCAGGATGACGTATTCTGGAGTGTGAGTCAAAATGAAGAACAACCCCCAAAGGTATGTGAAACTCGGGGTATTTGGCACTGTCGGTGGTTAATAGCATTCCGCTTAGATCCCTTGTGCTGTATAGTATCCATCCTCTGGACTTCAGGGAATTCAGTGAAAATCCCAATTCTTGTATGTTAACTGTAATCTAGAAAGAAGATACAAATTTATAAGCAGGTCAGTGGTTTTAGTTTATGTGTATGTATACAATATCTGCAGGATCTGTGAATGCAGATGCACTTCTTTTGTTAGCCCAAGTATTTGTAGCTGCCTTTCTGTGAAAAATCTGGCTTGTTGCAGAAAAGCTCATTAGTTTCTGTAATTCAGGTGATGGCATATTTCTCTTTCTAACAATTTCCAAGAACAAGTACAAGAATATTTGTGCAGGGATGTGTATGTGCATGCGTGTATTCGTTTTGTTGCTTTGCATTTGTGGGGGTGTGTGTGTCTCTTCCTCCAGCCCTTTGGTAGCAACATAAAGTAATCCACCACCCAGGGAAAGCTGCTTTAAGTGACTGCAGATGCGTTTCCCTGTCTGCTTTAAACATTGACCAAGAATAATGGTGACTCTAAGGAAAGGTGCAAACCACTTGCAGTCTGCACTCTGATAGATTGCACAGGTTTGGAGCAAATTGGAAGCACCTGCGACTGACTTGCAGCTTCCAGTGTTGATATCACAGAAGCCCTCTCCATAGGTCCCACTGAAGCATTACTCATTTATGTTGGTTAGTCCTGTTTTTGCATTGATACAGGGTAAGCATTAGGTTTATTAACTGAGTCTAAAATACCAGTAGCAAACTTAAAACATTTGATTAAATCCTTAAGGTTCCAGAAAGGACAACCTCTAAATTTTACAGCAGGGATCAGCCGGGCCATCAGAGATGCCTTTCAAGGTAAGCTCTTAGGCATTTTATGCTTATACTAACTCTGATTTATTGTCAAAAAGAAAACTAAAGCCAGTTTATTAAAAACAAACCCATAACCACAGCGTCACCAAAACTGACGTGGGTTCATACCCCATTTAATAGCAGTTACAATTATTTTGTCTTTTGCGTCAGTTTGTCCACAAAAATAACTAACCAAACTTCCTGATCTTAAACCTGAAGTGTCTAAGTCAGCTTCCTTTTGTTGATGGACCTAACTGATTTAAAGAGAAACAAGTCTCCTGTAGATTTCCTCTTCCTTTTCATGCAAGGTAGTTCTATCTTCTGCTGGAAAGCAGTATTTTTAATATATTAGGGCTGTTCCAGCTGCGGTAATTCCTGCAATGAGTTGTTTCATTTGGTTCAGCCTGTTTGGTATGCCCGAGTGGGTTACATGCAAGTTGTGCAGCCGTTTCCCAGTTAACGGGCATCATGTTGTGCCGTCATTTAACTTCTTGTGATTTGGCGATGCTTTACTTTCCCTTCACATTAGAGTAAGTGGCTGCTGAAGGGGCAGGTTAATTGAGGTCCAAGCCTGTCAACACTGGTGATGGCAGGTGGGAGTGGTGCTGGTCAGGGCTGCCAGGATGCTCTTGCGGATGCTTTACATCAGCGCCGTTGGTTTCAGAGGTGCCTGGGTACTTTGTGAGTGGGGGTCTGGCCCCCACTGCCTGTACAGGCACTTACAGCTTGTGAAGCTTGTGCCTGTAGTAGCTTGAACAGGTAAAATATGCTGTCTGTAGATGCATCTTGACTATTTCGGCACTCTGCCCTTAAGGCTAGTGTACTTTTTTCATATCCCAGGAGAAAAGACCAAGGATGCAGAGAGCTCAGCAGTAAAGGGTAGCTCCCACTGGATGTCTAATTGGGGAGTGTAATGCTGTGAGGGACTGGGCTTGGAGAGATTTGAAAGGGAAGTAAATTTAGTGGACATAACAAAATAATGTGCAGCACTTCTGATGAGCCAGAGTCAGAAACATCATCTGAAATAACTTTCAAGTGAAGTCAAGCCCTAAATGCTCTCTACTTAGGAATTGTAGGAGGCAAAGCAGAAAAGAAACGTGTAAGTAAACCACCGTGTTACAAGTGAGTCGCTTCTGAGCCTGGGTTTCTGGGGGAGCCACTGCTTTACTTTACAAGCTTGGCAGCTTGTTTTACTGTCCGACGCGTTCCTTTCTCCACTCATAAGTGGGTGATGATGTATTTTCTAAGAGGGTACTGGAGCAGGTTTCATTATTTGTAAAAGCCGTGAGATTTTGGAATAGGAGTGACACAGATCTGAGGAGGCCAAGGGAGAAGTGCATATAGTAGGATATTTTGTGATGACTTGGGAATCTCTGTAATCTCCCAGAATGGCTGTCCAGGGGAAACTGTCCCCTCCATCTTCTTCTCTCACTACTGGGTGGCCCTGCTCGGAGTAGCAATGAATATAAAATTTTAGTTTTTCGGGAGTATTATATCATACAGTAACAGCAGGGAACTCGGTTCAGTGGCCTCGGAGGTCCGTTCCAGTCTGTGTTCCTGCATGCGAGATAGTCTGATCTGCTTTTTATCTCTGTTTAGTAACACTCATCAGTCATCCCCCGGGGGACATGCTCTGAAGCTGAACAGCAGCAGCAGCGCTCCTGGCAATAAGCAGTGGGAGATGGGATCTCATCAGAGCAGCCGGTCAACCTCAGGTGATTCCGAAGTCAAAGATTCATTAGTCAAAATGTGCAAAATTCCGATCACATGAAATGGGCTTCTGCGGGGTGTCAAGTGCTGCTTTGCAAATGGGATATTTTTTTTAATGAAGTCTTCTGGTGATAGGCTTTTGAAAGCCCTCTGGATTTTACGGTTCCATGTTCCTAAAATATAAACACTTCCTCTTTTGAGTCAAAAGTGACTGTGAATATATTTCCATATAGAAAATTTGAATCGCCTCAATTAAGAATTGAAAAAAAAATAAATCTGTTCTGTTGCAGTTACTGACACCATTGAAACTCATCAGAGCCAACATTACAGAAATACAGATGTAATTCAATTCTAATGTTTGCCCATTGGCATTTTCTGCGTAACCACATGCTGCTTTTTTGCATTGCCCACTGATAAGATGGTACAGATGAGCAGTTGCTGTACACTAATATTTCTGCACTCTAATAACGTACTGGCTGAAGGAAGCATGGGACTCTCTTTACAGGGCCTTATGAAACGTTCCCCTGATATTCTTTTATTTGCAGAAAGGTAGCGGAACTGAAAAAAAAAAAAGGCAAGAGAAGTTAAAAGATAGAGATAGCCTAATTCAATTTAAGCAAGGTGCAACTTTGTAAGCTGTCTTGGTATTGCTGGTAGTGGTGTAGGAACACAGTGGGCTTGCTCACGGTTGTGCAGATTTTTTGCAGTACAGACTGGTTCCTGAGACATGGCCCGAGATTCTGGCAGATGGGGACACGGAGCAGAAGTGGACAGCTCTGTTCCACTATTGTTTTTACTAAGGGCATTTTCTGTGGGTCAATTGTAGGGCAATTTCTGGTGTAGCTCCTTGCAAAGCAGTGGTGTTTTACAACGCTTTGCGTCCAGGTTGACTACTAAAGATGGGGGACGTGGGGAATCACGCCCAATTCAAAGCAGGGTGGATGCTAAAAATGTTCTGAAACCACATCAGTGAGCTGCTGAGGTCATTTATTTTTAAACTGAGGCTCACATTGTTAATTTGCAAGCCCTTGATAAATAAAGAACAAATTGCTTATTTATTACACTTACACAATCAAGTCAGGTTTGCTTTCACCAACTACACAGAATAGGAAGCTTTGCTTCAAGAGAAGTTTAAAGCGCACTTTAAACTGCTTGGGTTTTGTTTCTTTTTGCTCTTATGTCATTTTACGTTTGTTCATCACTGTGCTGTTATTCAACATGCAACAGCCCAGCTCAACTTTGCAATGTCTGCCTGATGTGTAACTCCTGTGCTATTTTGGCATGGGGAAATGAAAACCTCACCAGCAATGGAAAGAATAGAAAACCTCCCTTGTGGTTTAAACTGTCTCCTTGGGTTCTTAAGTGTCATTAAGTTGCAGCTAGTTCTGGCATATGGTGTTCCAGAAAGAGTTTGTTGCTTTCCCAAACCCACAGGGATAATGAATTGGGCAGGAAAGGGCTATAAATACTTTAAAGCTAATACTCCTGCTGAGTTGCTTAGGTACTCATTGACCAATAAGGAATTCTGTATTGTAAAAGCCTTGCAAAATGCATGAGTACATGAAGCCATTGTGATAAAACTATCTAAATTGCCAAATACCAATCCTAATTTGTGTGAGCTGGAATTCTCCCCCCTGAAATTGCAAGGAGTCCCGTTGGTAGCAGTGGGATAGTCATGGGAGAAACTGCTGAACGAGGTAGGCATTGAGCTGGCTGGTGTGTCCCAGCGGCAGGGTGAGGGCACATCTGCTTTCCCTCCCTTCACTTGTATCAGGAATTGTGTGCAGAAGACTGCATCTCTCCAAGGCTGCATCTGCTCTTCCCAGGTAGCTCTGTGGACAGCAGGGCCATTGAAAGGGAAGATTCACTTAATGACTTGCAAGCATCCCTCCTAACATGGCATCAGCGCATGCAGGTGGACTCCAGCGCCTCTAGTCTTGTTTGCTTGGGTATTCAATAGCTGTGCAAGCACGGTGGCACGCGTAGGTCCCCAAGCCACCTGGGAGGGAAGCATAGTGCCGTGGCTTCCTTGCTACCCATACCTCACCTTGGGCAGAGGGCCATGAGGTGCCACCTGCTGCTGAGGTGGCCCGCGGCGGGGGCCAGTTCCCTCTGCAAGAATGAGGGCTGTTATTATCTACTTCCCCACGGCGCAGAGTGGAAGTGGGAGCTGAGAAGTGACACTCCGCATGCCCCAAGGGAAGCAGGGACTGAAGAACAGTTCTCCCTGTGCTGCCACGGGAAGCGGTGAATCCTCTTCTGCTTTTAGCTTGACCCCATGCTCATGAGTGGAGTTCAGTGCAGCTGGTTGTCCCCGGCCCAGTTGGGTTTCGAGAATCAGGTCCTTTCGGCTGTTTTTGTGCAAGAGTTTTACGAAGGCCAAATCTTGGCACCACATCTGTTTGCTCATGGAAGTGTGCATCGAGGGCCCAGGCTCTTGTACCCTCTGCCTGACCCCTGTCTGTCACAGGGATGTAGCTGGGTGGCACTTCAGTGCTGGAACATACCCAGGAGCTGCTGATATGATGAGCTGTCTCCCCTCAAGAAGAGGATCAGAGGAAGGGATTAGCATGCCCTCGCTCTTTTCCCTCGCAAGCTGCCCTCCAGTCCATGGAACTGTTGCTGTGCAGAGTGGGCGCGTGTTGCCAAGGTTTTGGTCTGCTTGTCTTACTCTTGCAGCAGTCAACTGCACCAGTATCAAATTATATTCATAATATCATGGCGTCCAGAAACACTGGGAGACAAGCAAAAAGATTTCCCTTTGTAACAAAGAGAAAAAAGAAGTTTGTCAGCAGAAGCTGCTGTCTGCTTTGGGTGGTAACTGTATGTGCTCGTCCTACTGGTCTTTCACTCTGCTGCACATGCATTTAAAAAAATAAACTTTTTTTTTTCTTCCCTTCCCAGGGAATCCAGGACCGGCCAAGGCAGAGAACGCTTTGTCCCAGAACCACTTCCAGCTGCATAAGAAGTCTGAAAAAGTTTCTCATCCAGGCCAGGCTGCAGTAGGTTCTTTTAAATCCACAGATATTTTTGATTTGTTCATGGTTTTCGCTGAGGGCACGTCTATGCAGGCAGCTCCGCTGTTGGCGCTTGAGTTTGCTAGCGAATGGGTCCGTCTGAGGGGCTGCATGGGGCTGGCTCGGGCTCACTGCTGCATTAATGTGTCTCACCAGCTTTCGGTCCAGGTGTGACTTGTGTCCAGCTCAGGTCAGCCGCAGAGAGTTTGGTTTTCCTCAACCTGCCTGATCATAAATCTTTGGAAAGGAAGGGGGTGTCTTGGATATTTCAGGAAGTCGTTGATCACTTGTCATGCAACCCAGAAGTCAAGACTGTGCCTGTGGCTTGTGGAAATATCCAGTGTGTGACAGCCTGGCATATGTGCTACCAGGCTGTGACACACTCAGGACTGTCCTGGCTCTCCTTTCACTGACGTGCCACTGATGGAAAGGATGATTGCTACTTCTTTTCTCTGCTGGGGGTTTTTTTTGGGGGTGTCTATCAGACAACTGGAGCTCATGGTGCCTTGTGCAAGAGCTCATATGTGGCATGCTTGGCATTTTAAAAGTTTGCGGGATGCTTGGCATTTTAAAACCTGGCAGGCAGGCCTGGGTGGCTCCAGGGGATGCAGAACGGGACCTCTGTAGCTTACTGGAGTCCCCAGCCCCTCCTGGCTTGTCAGGGACCGGAGGTGTGAAGAAGACTCTGTGTTCAGGCCATTGCCAGTGACGTGGGAGGCCTACATTTGAGTTCCCGTAGGACTGAGGTGTCTGGTGGCCCTCTGGGTGTGAGCCATGGCTGTGTTGGGGTTGCCTTTCCAGCCCAAAGGTGCTCCGTACCCGGGCTGTACCCAAAGGTGCTCCATACCTGCAAGCCTCAGCGTACTCCAGGGCTGGAGCAAAACTCAAGCCGATGCAATCCTTTAGTCCTGGCGCAGAGCACTCCTTTTCCTGTGTGAAAAAGGAAGTACTTCTGTGCTCCTGCAAAGTGTAAAGATTGAATCATGAATGTTTGAGATTCAAAATAACATACTGACTAAAGTTAGTCACCTTTCAGCTTTTAGAGAAATCAGGTATTTTGGCTCAGGTCACTTTCCTGTATGAAATACCCACTTATGATAGACTCACAAAACCATCAGCTTCCCAATAAAGCTTTTCTTGGTGTGGAAGTGACAATGACTACATTTGCTGGGACAGTAAAATACTGCACATGCTATTTAGCTATGGATTCTTCCACGATAAAAAAAAACAACTGAGTGTTCTTTACTCAGAATCCAGGCTCCTTTGCCAAGGGGAGGGACGGTGCCAACTCATTCTTAAAAGCAGCAGAGTATTCCTCATCCAGTGACGAAGCTGGCAGTAGTGATGAAGATGACATGAACCACACAAGGTTGGCTTGATTTATTTTTTTATTATTATTATTTTCTGCCTTTTTATTACACACTTCTAAATATCTGGAAATAGTTGGGATACATAAATATGACCGCCCCTCTGAAGTTACTATCAGTCATTTATGTCAGTTATAATTAAGCAGTTTAATCGCACTGTAATGAACTCCTGGGGGTGAATGTTTGCTCCATCAGCTGTATGCAGTGTAATAAGCTTTGATGACTTGCTGCCCTGGGACCATGAGGAAATGTCTCGTTTTAACTGAATATCAATAGGTAGTGCTTTTATAGAGATTACTTCACATTGATCTATGTTTAAATGGAATTTTTGAAAGAAAAAAAAAAGGAGAGGGAAAGAAAACTGTACACCTTCATGCTAAATACAGGTTACAGTGAACAAAACGAGGCAGAGATGACCCTTGTATTCAGATAGTGTGTTCGCTCCAGGAGAAATTAAAAAAAATCAGCTAAAAAGCTGATTCCTTCACCAGGGGTGTTTATAAAGAGGGGACAGTGTAAGCAGGATTTGGTTTTGTAAAATTTGCTATTATTTTTAATATTGTTATTTTGCACAATTGCTGTGGTTGCCGGATGATGCTGTGGGTTGTACCAAGCTGATCTCACCTGTACTGTTTCTCTCTAGCTTTCCAGTTTCTCTTGTTGATTTTGTGACTGACGTCTTGTGGTGTGTTACCTGTTGTGAAAAATGTGTATTCTGCTGAGAAATAATGGAGTGTGAATCACTTGCTAGTCCAAGTGAAAGAGAGTCAGGGGATCAGTTGGCCAGCCCTGCTGTTCGGAACAGCAAACAGAATTATTTCTTAGTATTGATGAATGAAACTTCTAATTTTCTTGCAAAGAGACTTCAGTTTAATTCAAGTTCTCGGATTTACTGTAAAGTGCATCACAGGGCCACAGAGCTCTCTGGGATGGGGCTCTTGCTCTTCTCTGACATAATTGCACATGCAGTTTTGTCAGTCTTCAGGAGGAGATGCTCAGATTTGTGGCGCTGTTGGCAAGCTGTTGCGTTGGCCTGGTACCAGTCCTTTCCCCTGTGCTGCTCTGCAGAAGGTAGAGTTTTTGCACCTGCATATGCTCCCGATTTGCATTTCTGAAGTTCATTTTCAAAGCTGAGGAACGAAGAGGGAGAATGTTAAAAATCTTGTAGCTTATTCAGTGCATCTGAAAGAGCTGTCTTTTTGCTGTAATGCCTTTATTTTCTTACTGCTCCTCTTCCAAATCACCTTATTCTGATCTGTAAAAAGTTTTATTCACTCTAGGTCATAGAATTCATCCTAGACCTCAGAAAGACTCTACATAAAAATATGGATTTGCCCTGTAGCAATGACTTTGCTGTGTAAGTGTTAGATTGCTGTGATCTTGCATGCTGTAATGATTTGAAGGAGTGGTATCACTGCCTTTGGAAATCTGCATGTGTTGCACCTCCTCTGTGTGTGAGACCCACCAGTCCTCTAGAGAAGTGGAATTAGCAGGATGATCCTCGTCAGGTTTCCCTTCCTGTGCATACACCCACCACAAGAACTCCCGTAAAATCAAAGGTATAATCTTGTCTATTAACAAAGTCTCTTCACCTCAGCTGAACATCATTCACATTAAAAGATGGATACTTTGGGAATTGTATCCTGATGAATACCACGTAAATAATAAAAAGGATAGTGATCAAAGTGAAAGCAGCAGCCAGCACTGAAAGTCTGCATATTCTGGATAAAGTGAAGGCTTTTGTTTTTGTTGCTATCCAAAGCACATGAATGCGGGTTCTGAAGCCCCTTGCAGTCTGTAGGAGTGTTTCTGGGTGGGCTTTGGCTGAGACACCTTGTGCCGAGTTTTAGTTGGGTATTGAAAGCAATCTGTGTTTTCTTGTTCTTGCCTGGACTACGGAACAGCTTTTGATGTCCACACCCCAGCTTTCATGGGGGTGCCCAGTAGGACTAGACTTGGGACATGCACATATGCAAGGGGGAGAGCTTCATACTTTCTGGGGTGAATCCTGTAAAGCACCCTGAGAAGGCTCATTTCTGAGGAAGCCAGGACTAAGGGCAGCTGTCTTTCACCAGTAAAACAATGTTTTGGCCTTGTTTTTCTTTTCAGTGAGATGAGCCAGAATTCTTCTTCACACACACCAGGTTTTTGTTTTAAGGAAAGGATGTCAGTGTAGGCGGTCCAGCATCTTACCTGCTTGTATAGCACATCTATTCCATTGATGCTAATTTCTCCTACTGTACCGAGAGTGCTTCCTCCTCTGATGCCTGCAGCATTCACAATTCCCCTGAAACATTGAGTTTCCTGGGGCTCATTTTGTACAGCTCAGTTTCCTCTCTCTGCTCTTTATATGCTGTTCCCTACCAAAATTTGAACAAGGTGGGTGCAGGTGTGTACTTGGCTGGGAATTACTTTCTCCCCCTAATAAGTGGGAGGTTGACATCACTTAAGATCAGCTCCTGCTTGCTTTTCTGGTAAGAACAGATCCTTGCACTTAGCATTGATCCTACTCCATGTCATGCCATTCCTTCTAAGTTTAGTATGCAAATATTTACCCCTCCCATAGAAGGATGGGGGAGAGGGACCCAAAACCAAAAAATAAACAACAAAGCCACAAGAACTTCTATTTCTTCACAACCATCTTAAGTTGGTAGCTCTCTCACCAAACCTTCTTTGTTATTGCATCGGGCAACGTTTTAAAATCAAACCCTTACGCTCTCCTACCAGGTGTGGTGTAGCACTGTAGAGCCCTTCGCGCCGGCATCCTGAACCCGGTCGGTTTTATAATTACTGGAAAGGAGGCAGAAATGCAATAGGCTTAAATGGATTGCAGTAATAAATAAATGAATATACATAAATAAGTGGAATAAATAAATAATGTGGGGTGGAAATGCACAGAAATGGGGCCAGAGCCTTGTTGACATAAGTTTGAGGCAGTTCCACTGGGGTGAAAAAAGTTTAAAATGCAAAGATCCCACTGGTCATGTAGGAAGCAATAGTATGCTGGGGTATGTCAAAACAGCTACTTGCCTTGTTCCTACTCTTTCAGTAGGTATGTGCTTTTGGTCACTGTTGAAGACAGGATACTGGGCTAGGTGGGCTTTTGGCCCCAGCCAGTCCCGTAGCTCTTACGTTCTTCTGCCTCGGTGTGCACGGGGCAACATTTTATTTGTTTCTTTGTACATAAGGTGAGGATGTTTGTGTTTCAGGGACTGATTCACAGTACAAAATTCCAGTGTAGCCTGTCCCAGTTAGGCACTGGCAGAGAGAGGTGCCTGATACTGGCATATAGCGGAGCAGTGGCATTGCACCCTGCAAGGTAGTGCACAAGGGGAGATGGGGGAAGTTTTGAAGTAGGCACTTCTCAAACGACAGCTTGGTCCACCAGCTCTCACTTGCCTGAGCTATGCAGTGTCTGAAAAATGATGGGTGGAGTGCAGGGGGATGAAGGGATGCTCTCCGTCGAGGTGGGGAGAGCTTCCTACTGTGTGTGAGTGGTCCTCAGGCTCAAGTCCGTTCACGCACATCCACAGACTAATCAGCTTGCTTTTGTACAAGAACCTTTAAGTATAACTAGCGAATGTTAATTATGCACACTTTTGAATATGTATATGTGGGGTTTTTTGCTTTTTGTTTTTCGGGCTCTTTTTCCCTGAAGTAGTTCTGTTCATTAATTGGAGTTTGTTACCAGGCAACTGCTAAGCAGCAGAGTGGCAGATTTCTCAAGGACGAGAGTACCAGATGGAATTGAACTGAAACCCCAAAGCACTGTCGCAGAACAGAAGGTAATTTGGCCATTTGTAAGGGGGTGGGTACAGTGTGGGGGGGGAGTCAGATCGTTAATGTGCATGATAAACGCTGTATCCATTTCTTCTCGGCAGCATTTTCACTCTGAAGTCCTGCTCTGTCATTGCAAATTACAGCTATGAGCCTTGAAAAAATGTGTAGTTTCAGGTTTTGTGCTTCCTATAAAAATGCTTACATTTAGGTATGAAATTGTGCTTCTTTATTCGTCCTTGTTATTGACCTGGTAGTAGTTTTTGATGTCAATGTATTTCTTGAAGGCACTGGGCAGGTTGCAAAAAAGCAATACTGTTGATTCTTGTTGGTCTGCGTTGTTGCTGTTTTTAAAAATCTTGACCTTTTTTATTCCAATTTAAAGAGAACTACCTCTTACTACTTAAAATATTACCACAAGAGGGGAAAAACACTTCATCTCTCCTTACTGGCTAAGCAAAAATACACATCTTCTCATATGTCATGTTGTGGTTCCTTCTCAGCTGTAGTTTCTAGTAGAGACTTCAAGTCATGTGGATTTTCCCCTGTGATAAATATTACTGCAAAAAAGATGAAGACAGACAAAGCAGAACAATGTTCTTTGTGGTTGAAAACAAAAAAAAAATTACAGCAATAGGACTTGCACTCAGCGTTAGAGCACTTCTCACATATCACTGAGTGTACTCTTGTTTCACAGATAGGGAAAATAAATGTCTGTGAAACTGGTGTTTTTCCCAGAGCTACTTGTGTGAGCTGCAGCAGGGCTAGCAAGAAAAAGGAGTTCCAGAGTGGCACCCTTCCTGACTGGGGAAGAAGTCCCACTTCGCCTTCATCCCACCATCCTCAAGGAGAAAAGACCCTGCTTTGGAGAAGGAATTATAAATGGGGCAAACCCAGTATTTTTCTTTTGGCAAAACCAGCCCAGTGCTTTCCCTTTTCCCTGGTATCCGGGCATTGGAAATAGGCTGCTTGAGGGAAAGAAGGATGGGGTCTTTGAGGCCCAGAATGAGGATAAGGGAGGATGGAAAAGCGTGGAGGTCACATTTTCTGGTGGATTTGGTGAGGACAATGCGGGAGGGAGAACAGACAGATGACTGCCACCTCTCCTCACAGATCTCTCTGATGCTTTCCAGTCTTCTCCCTCTTTCTCATGGAGAATCCTATCCGTTCCTCCCACCTCTGTTTCACCAACCACAGCCATCATGAGCCTCCATGACATCTTCCGACATCCCTTTCCCCCACCCATTGGCATGAACTGGTTTGAAGTGATTAGGGTGTACCAAACTGCACAAATGATTCAAATGAGAGTTTGGTTCCATTCGGCTGAATCTAACCAAAACTGAACAAAAAAGCCTCATATTGGCTTGATTCCCTAATCTCAAATACTGACATTTATGGTTTGCTTTGGTTTTTTACATCTTAATTAAAATGTAAAATACTTAGAGCATCAATTTGATTTCCAGTTAATTACTTGGCTTTTATAAGGCAAATGCCTTTTATTTAGAATTATCTACTCCCCTCCCCCATTTTGGCCAGCATTCAAAAAAGCTGATCTGATTTCAGTAGGTTGTTTATCAAAGTCAGTACAATGTACAGACTTGCCTTGAATTCAACCAGCCAGAAGCTGCTCGAGTTTGGTGGTGCTTTTTACTTCAGTGTAATTCAGGAGGATTTTTCTAGTGTAGCACTTGGCTCCCGTCACTCCCTACGTTCCAGTGCCAATGGTGTTCAGGTACCCTGACCGATAAGGCCAGGGAGAGATCCCTCTGCACTGCCCTCCCTGTCTGGGACACGGCTTGCTTTACACATCCCATCTGTCTTCCTCTCAAAGCTTCTAGCCAGAAACCGACCCCTGACTCTGTGTTTTGTGCTGTCGGAGAGAGGGAGCTTGTGTGGTGCCTCACACCTTATGTAGTTAACAAATATTTCCTTGAAGCTGGTGGGATCCTCTAAAGAGGTCTACAGTACCAAACATCATTTTACTGGAAATGCGGATACCAGATCCTACTGAATGTCAGCATTCTAGAATAAAGTTTCCTAATTCAGTAAATGGAAAGTAGCAATGAAATGAATGGTAAAGGGCTTTGAACTAAATGCAGGCCCAGAACCGAGAAGTGGTAGGTAGAGGTCAGTTCTGTAAGGTTAGGACAAGTTGTTTGGTTCTGTCTCAAGTGTCTCTGAGAATGAAGTTGCTTCTTTACCTCTGGCTTGAAGTAGTGTAGATGAGGAATGTTTGTGGAGCACTTCAGGGGTGGAAGCCAGTGTTGATTTCTCAAGTGTTTGCCACATTTTGGTATTTAATTTTTTTATTTTAATCTTTCCAGAGGGTTTGTCTTTACATGGTGTACCATTCAGAGCACCCCTCCCCATATGCTCATTACTTATTGTCCTAATTAAAAGGAGTTGCGTAGTGCATCGGGAGTATGCTAAATGTGGAGTGTAACGGTATGTGCTCATGTGCAGGATCAGATTTTAGGGAAGCAGATTTCTAGCACCCAAGAAGGCATCTGGAGTGTAAACAACCAGAACTATCTCCTGCCAGATCTCCTCCAGCAAAGCCAAATTTCAGACTCCTCTGTGAACCCACCAAAAGTGCCGCTGACTAGCCAGGAACCTCAGAACAAACCTCTGAATAAGGTAAGAGAAATATTACAGATTGAATGAATCGTACCACTGTTTTCCTCCAGCCCTTGGGAGCCTGAGGTTGAGAGCCTTTTAACTTCCATCTGCCCTGTCGCTTTTTATGAGGAGATTTTTCACCACATCCCTTCTTTTCTTTAAAAGTTTTATCTAGGGGACGGGTGAGAGATCTCGAGCTCCCCAATGGATTTTATTGTTGCACTTGTTTGCCCCCATCTCTCTCGCTGCTCCCTTTTCTTTCTTTCCTTCCCCCCTCCATCAGAGGCACCACATTGCTGTGTGCTGTCTGCTCCCCTGGCATCGTCCTCCTGAAGCAGCTCTTGTTTTTCATTGCAGACCCCGTGCACTGAAAGCACACCTTCAAAGAGCAGTACGTCATCTACAACATCGTTTACTTCATTCATAGATCCTAGACTTCTGCCAATCACCCCTCCCACCAGTCCAGTAGGACCTTCCTGTAGTTCTCGTGAGTGTGCTTTACCCTTCTCATAAAATGTCACTCCTGGTTTCTTTTTTTTTTGGGGGGGGGGAGGGGGCGGAGGGAGCAGGAAGGGCCTATGGCTTGGAGATGGAAACAGTCAGTAACATCTCCAGAAACTGAAACTTCACATCGCTATGAATTTTCCTTGTACTGCTTCTGCCCTTCTTCCAGATGTGGCTTGCTCTACTCTGCTGCTGTGCTACCACAGTGCTTACTCGGGAATGCCTGAGGAATTTTCCAGATGTATGAATTTTTTCTCTGGCTGTGTAATGCTCCTGAGGGGTTTTCTCACCCCTCTGGGGTTTCTTTCATTCTGTCATAAACACGTCAAATGTGAGCTGTAGCCAAACAGTCACGTTTTTCACGACTGCATGTGTCTCTCATTCCAGCATCTGGTGCAAAACCTGAGCCTGTCAGGAGAGAAAATGCAAGGAAGGGCTCCGTTGTCAACGTCAACCCAACGAATATCCGCCCGCAGAGCGACAGTCCGGAAATTCGTAAATACAAGAAGAAATTTAACTCGGAGGTCCTTTGTGCTGCTTTGTGGGGTAAGCTCAGGAGTACTTGGGCGTGTGTGGAGGGAAGGCAGCAGCAGGGAAGGCTGGCAGCGTACGCCAGGCACATTTCACAGTTGTATCGCACCTCTCCTGTCAAAAGTCCTGGAGCGGATCGCTGAGTAGATACCTGCGTCACTCGCACAACGCTGCCTTCCCGGTAGAAGATGGCAAACAGATGACTTACAGTTGCACAGGGTTTTGTGCATCAGAATCAGAAAATGTTTTCATCAGGCACCAAATTGAAACTGCTCGTTGGAAGAGCCAAAAGTTGCAACTCTTATAGTAACTTATGTGGCTCATGATACTTACTCGTCTTAGCTGCGTACGAGTACAGCTGATCGCACTTAGCCCTGACCCAGTGGAAATAATCCAACCCTGAAGCCTTTTGCTGTCACATGTGTTGGGTATTCCAAGAATCTGAAGCAGGTCAGGCGTCAGTCTTTCCGAAAGTTTGGCTTCCTTAGTTCCTGCTGTCAGTGCTTACTCAGAACCTCGCTGGATCACCCTTTTTACAGGGTCAGCTTCACACAGTGTAAAACCAAGACAAGTGCAGTCAGACCAGTTTTCAACAACTGTAGACCTTGTCCCAGTCTCGCACTAGCTAAGCTCGAGTTGTTTTAACTATCTTTCTACTTCAGAAGAACAGATGTATTTTATGGGACTCACCCAGCCTTTTACTCCTCCTTGCTTTTTGAGTCTGGAATGGAAAATGAATGAAGTAGATGAAAAATTATCCAAAGGAAATGTAGATTTCCAGTTTACAGCTTCACAGATTTTCTGTAATGTATGTTTGTAGGAGTCCAAGATTTTAAATTAAGTACAGAGCTGTGTGGCAAGGTCTGTAATTAAATGTGCATTGAGGCTGAAGAGCACCAGGTACTCATCAGAGCACTGCCAGTAGAGGAGGTTGCTTGTTACAGCAGGATACCTCATGTCGTTTCCTTAGAACCTGCTGATTAGGAGACATCGCTGTCATGCCAGCCGAACACAATTTTTGACATCCTCTGGTGTCAGCAACCCACTGGAGCCTTCGCTTCCTTGGGAGCAGTTGGATTTCAGGTGGATTTACTCCTTTAATTTGGCATTTGAAAGCATTCTTGCAAAACACAGACTGTTTTCAAACAAACACTCTGCTTCCTCCTAACAGCAGCCCTTCTTCCCCCAAATTTGGTCCTCTTGTGATTTGAATGTTGTATTTGGAGAAAGAGAGATTTTAATTTTTTTTCCCCAATTTTTTAATTGGTAGAGACCCTTAGATCATTTAGTTGCATCTCCTGTGTTGCCAGTGGAGCGGTGCTGGACTGGGACTTTTGCAGTGCTTACAGGCAGTTTCCAAGGTCACCTGAGAAGTTCAAGTTCACAAAGCATTTTCCTTTTTGTTTAAATCAACATTGACTTCAGCCGAACTACTCATTCTTCAAGTTTCGTGGGCATATAAGTGTTCTGCTGGGTAAAAACTGTTACTGGTGAGGTCCTTTTTTTCTATTCATTTTTCTGGAAGGTCATCCACAGAGCAACAGAGAAATTATCAAGTACCAGTTTTTTAAACTAAGTAAGAATCAGTTCTTAAAACAATGAACACTCGGTGGCCTCTGAATCATTAGGTGATTTATGCAGTATTTTTTTTCTGTGTATCGACAGGAGTAAATTTACTGGTGGGAACAGAGAATGGGTTGTGGCTGCTGGACAGAAGTGGGCAAGGAAGAGTTTATTCGCTGATTACAAGGAGGCGATTCCAGCAAATGGATGTTCTGGAAGGACTCAATGTGCTAATTACTATATCAGGTTAGTTCAGTGTCTAAAAGTATCTGACCTGCATTGGGGTTGGAAGCAATTAAAAAGAAGAATTAGGTTATAAACTAGGTTGAGGAATTTCCTCGTACAGAAAAATCACAGGACGGTTATTCTTGTTAATAGGAAAACTCTCTTGAATTTTTAACATTTACATTCTCATTTGAGAGAGGCTTTGGGATATTTCGTTACCTGGTTAATGTGTACAATGGTTTCTGGGAAGTATAAAGTGTTTTGTATCCTTAAAATGAACTGGTTCTCAGCAAGTTTTAGTTTGTCAGTGTGCTTGTTTCTGTCATGGGTGAGCATCTGTCTAAGTGCAATTCTATTAAAATGTCATCAAATAACCTCATTCGGTGTTCAGCACGATGTATGAGCAGTAGCATGAGTGATCTATAGTGTGAAAGCATCAGTAACATTAAATGGACTAGAGTCTTCAATCTCTGCTGGCAAACGGCTTGGACTCTGCCTGGCAAGGTGCCCCCCACGGGTGGGGGGCCCTTATTCCCCTCTGAGTGGCCTCAGAGGATGATGCTTAGTCCATAGCAAGGTCAGAGATGTAGGTCCAGCAAGCAACGGCAGCTCCTTCTCTCCAGTCCAGACTCACCGTGGTGGGTGATGGTGAGAGATGTTTGTCCCATATTGCCAGGTCCCGTTGCTTATGTGACACAGTCCTTCTTTCTTCGACTAACCTGTGAGCCCAGACTGCTGTTGACCGTATGTACTTATGAACTAAAGCAACAGAAAGACTGACTGAGATGAAGGATGACAAAGTAACTCTCACCTAGAAGGACATCCAAAAGAAAATAGCTACTTGTAATGAAGATTGTCAGTTAATTAGAACTGAATGAGTCACTTATTCACAATGGCCATTGTAGGCCATACCTTTGTCCCTTCCTTCACATCAAAGAGTAAATGCCAGATAGTGTGATTCTCTCCGATAATGCATGCGTCTATAGAGACCTGTTCTTTGGCCTGAGGGAAGAATTTCGGTCAGGTGTGAAAATCTTGCATGAAGCTTGAGTCACAAGGTAAGCGCATGTGTGCCAAATGCCATAGGATCACTCATGTTCCAGTTCCCTCCTGTGTGTCCCCATCACAGAGGGCTTTGCTTTTGTGCTGCTGGACTCTTCTCTCACCTTGACGAGGCACAAAGACGCGCTCTACTCAAGGTCACAAGACTCCGGCGTTTCGTGACTCCGGGGGAGTTTGTACTTCAGTGAATTGAAGCATTATGTCTGTCTTTTTTTCCAAATCCTAGGCAAGAAGAATAAGTTGAGGGTATATTACTTATCATGGCTGAGAAATAAAATTTTGCGCAATGATCCAGAGGTGGAGAAACGGCAAGGCTGGGTGTCTGTGGGTGACCTGGAAGGCTGCGTACACTACAAAGTTGGTAAGGACTTTTTGGTTTTCCCTTGAGGAGCCGCTTAATCATCCTTTTGCTTCTCATGACACCAGCATTTTTCTTCAGCTCTGTTTCAGGATTGTATTGGGCTGAATATACCTGAGTTCTTTCAAACCTCCTTGTTTTATGTGGCAGACGCTTTGCTCCCTGTCATTCCAGGTAGCATCTCTTCTTGCAGCGGTTACCAGTTGATGTTATGGGTATTCTTGGTGACGGCTGGAAGAAGGGAGTGCCAGCCCTGGTTTTTTGCTCAGTTTAAAAGTTCTGTAGTTACTTGAGGTTTTCATTAGACTGATGTTTTCCACCTCCATGCTATTCAGCTTCCCTCCTGGCCCTGAGTAACTGCTGAGAAACTGGACTAGTAAAGTGCTTGTAAATCGTGTTTGTAGGATGTCCATAGGTAGATCAGATGGGGTGTGCTACAGCTCATCGCTGTCTCTAGATCATAAAAGATCTAAATATACCTTTGTTTAAACTTACACACTGGAAATGTTACTGTAGTAGATGAAAAACCATCTTGCTTTTTTTGGCTTTCAGGCAGATCATTCTTGAAAATGAACATCAGTATTGTGAGAGTTTCTGTTCTTGAACTGCGTGAGGGGCTGTGATCTATAGCACAAGTTTTGCTTTGGTGAAAGGTGGTACATGAAAGTGGCACTTTTTTCAAAGTCAGAGAACTGATGTAAAGGAGTGCAGGAGACAGCGAGGTGGCTGGCTCTCAAATACTTTGCTTGACTTTTTTTTTTTTTGCTTTTATATCTCATGGCTTTGCAAGTAGCAAGGGTTAAATACAATAAAGAATGTGAAACAGATGTGAGTTGTTACTTTTTTCATTATTATAGCTGAGCACCCACGTATTCCACTTCAGTTGCTCATTTTTGGGTCTGATGTGTTGTGTGCTTTGGTTTTGTGGTTTGGGTTTTCTTTTGTTTTTAATAGTTATCCTAAAATTAGGCAAACGTTTGGTAGGAACTTCTGTGTTTACATATGACAAGCCACTCTTACTTCTTTGACAATACAGCTGCTGTTGTTTTTCTCTTGGTGAATCTTCTCATCTCAACCTTTGGTTTTACAACCATTTGTCCAGGTAGAAGAGGAAGAAGATGTGCTGTTCTGCATTTTGGTGGAGTTTGGTGTTGTTTTTTTTTCTTTCTCTGCCTGTGTGAGATTTTCCTGACCAGTGTCCATCCTTCTCCACTCTTCATGCTTCTGCTGTGTTTGGTCTGTGCCAACTGCTCCATTTGTAGGCAGCAAGGGCTGATCGAGCCCTCCTCCCACAGAAACCAAACCTTACTTAGTAGCGTAACACCTGCATCTTTTAAAAATCCCTGCCAAGCAGACACTGAACATAAAATGAAGGGTGAATGCGTTGGGATGTGATACCCTCGCGTTCTGTTTCCAAAGCAAATGCTTGTCTCTGGCAGAGTGAAAACACAATGTACGAAGAAGCCTTAATTTTCAGTGCATTTCTTCTCGATGGGCCCAACATGACCTTAATCAACTTCGAGAAATTGCTCCTCTCTTAAATGCTTACTTGTCCCAGAAACATGGGAGTCCTTCGCCCACACTAGCACATGGGGATTTAACCCCACACATGAACAGTGAAATGAAAATTTGTCCTGCAGAGTAACAGAAATGTTCAGCCAACAACCACCATTCCTCCAAAAGTAGCTTATTAACAACCAGCAATGTTGGTGTGTGTTCACACATAAAAAATAAAGTAGGTTGGCTTAGCTGTAGGGTCAACAACTTTTTTTACGACTGGGTTGTGCTTTTTTTTTTCCATAGATATATGAAAAGCAACGTATAAATGTTGTTAACAGTCATCTGGCTTTACTGAGAATAAATGAATTACAGGTTTTTAGTCAAGGTATTGTCACTGGTGATATTAAACATTGATTTCCAGAATCCATTAGTCTTCCTTGCTGGATAATGTGTCTACCTCTACAAGTAATCCATTGAAATTATTTCATGTGGTGAGATGGTCTTTGATTTCAGTGTCTTTCTGGTACCTAAGGAATTGTTCTTCTTGTATTACAGTAAAATATGAGAGAATCAAATTCCTTGTAATTGCTTTGAAAAACTCAGTGGAGGTTTATGCTTGGGCTCCAAAGCCTTATCACAAATTCATGGCTTTTAAGGTAAGCGAAACTTCACTTTGGTTCAGACGTATCACTGTCTCTCACCGTCTCTCATCTACTCTTTGCTTTTGCTTTTTGTTGCTTTGTATAACATTTATTTCTAGTTAAAGATGAAATGAGTATTCTTTTAAAGAAAATGTAGCTTGTTTGACATACATTGGAGATGGCAGGCATAAAACTGTCACAGTCGTGATTCTGTTAGATGTGAATAACTTGTTTCAGTGCTGTGCCAAAATGTACGTTTGAGTTCACGAAGTTGATGCTGATTGCCCTCAAAAGAGGAGGAAATTGAACACAACTGGTAGCCTAATTTTTGCCTGGTCCGTTTCTAGATTCTGTGTTTTTTTTTCAAGACACAAGTGAATTATCCAGCTCTTCTTGCAGCTCAGTGGATGACAGATACTTCGCTGCTTAAATATAACATACTATTTAACAAAAATAGCCGTCTAACTTCTAAGTTTTGAAAATTATTACAATCATATATGTAGATCTGTAAACCAGCAGTGTTATATAGTGTATTTTTCTTTTTGCAGTCCTTCACCTCACTTCATCACAAACCACTGTCAGTTGACCTGACCGTTGAAAATGGGCAAAGATTAAAAGTCGTATACGGCTCACTAGTAGGCTTTCACGCTATTGATGTGGACTCTGGATCTGTGTATGACCTGTACCTTCCAACACACGTAAGATACTCAAAAAAAATTATGTAAATGCCTCTGTTCTTTGGGCTGTGTATTGATGATGATCAGGTTAAGAGTTGTGCTGTATTTCAAAAGACAGGGTAAGAGAATAATTATTGTATGCCAGCTAATAGAAAACCACTTTTCACATACTTTTATAACACTGAAGTTCTGTTAAAAGGCTTTTATCGCATTTAGAATATCAGTTCTAATGTTTAAATGTCAGAAAGCCTGTTGTATGGACAGTACTATTTTTAACTGATTTATCCTGGAAATTTAAGACTTCTTAAGCAATCGAAGACACAATAATATCTACATGAATTTAGGTGACTTACAATCTGCCACTGTGCTTTTCAATCTTGCTAACAAGCTGATTAAATTATCACTGCATTGAGCTGAAATTTAGCCTGGATTACAAAGACCACTGCAATGTGTTTTAATCTTGATCCACTGCAAGCGTGTTAGCCTTGCACCACCGAGTACCTGTAGCCGGAGGAGCCAGGTATACATGTGCACCCATAAATAATCCCAATTTCTTCACCATGAAGCAAAGTTGCATTTGTTTCATATGATTACAGATCCAGGCTCTGTGTGCAAAATGTGATTTGCCTTTCGGTCATGACTTTGCAGAATCCCAACTTCCAGACTAAATAAATTTGCTGCTTTTCTTACTGTTCAGTTGCCTGTGAAATCAGTCCTTAAATTCAAAAGAATTTTTACATTTTCCTCAGGATTTTTTCTTAGATTGACAAAAACTTGGCATGGAAGATGTTGATTTCAGGTTGATGTGTGCATATTGCGTTGTGCATCTGTTCATTGAGGTGATGGGGATCACTAAATTCCCGCTTAAACCCAGATAACAGCAAAGTAATTGCCCTGCAGAAGTGAATGACTGGCATGGGGCTGTCCAATATGAAGTCTGTGCTATAGTTTTAACCTTTTTTTTTGTTGTTTGATTGTTTTTTAGCTGTTCTAGATAGTTCTTTTCATAGCTGTGAGTCCCAAACCCAAGAGAAACTTGGGGTCTTAGGTCCAGAAAACTAGCAGGTTCCCATGGCTGTGGTATGATGGGAGGCTCCTGGCAAGGAAACTTCAGTGCACGCTGGAAAACCTCCCTGCAGTCAGGAGAGCTCCGCAGGGGGGAGGGTTGGCTCACCGGGGTGCCGTGCCATCCTTGTGTCCCAAGGCAGTGTGTCCCAAAGATACTCTCAGGAGGTCTGAAGAAATCTCATCCCAGATCTGCGTGTTGCAGCCTCTGCCTTCAACCCTTTTGTTTCTTAATGGCTTTTTCCCCGCTCTCAGCCCCACCTTTTCAAACCAAATGAAAACTCGTGCCTCCCGTGCGAACCACTTGACCGCTCTGCTGCCCTGACCAACGACAGCCTTCACGTTCTGTCAGACCAGTGTTTCTGATGGACGCAAGGTCTGGGGATGGCTGTTAAGTTTATAAACTTCTCTTAATTAAAAAGTAGCTTTTCTGGTTGTTTAGAACAAACTGGTGAATCATCTGCTAAAAGCTTGTATTGTTTATTTCGGTGTTGGGGTTTTTAAGGGACTTAATATTTGGTTTTTTAGAGGGTTTATTTAATCTGACAATTAGTAGCTTTGTTAATTATGTAACTATGTAAAAATTCACATCAGTTTATAAATCTAAGCGTGGTGCCGCCATACTGTCCCTGGAAGCTGGTGGCTAAGCAAGGTGACTAATGACTTGTCAAAAAGATCATTAGCATAATTGCCCCAGATAAGAAAGGCGAAGAAAAAAGTGAACCTTCTTAGAGACTGTAGTTTTTCAACAGGCTGCAAATATAATTATGCACCTGATGAGAGAGATTTCCCAGGTGACTGTCCTGAATAAGTGGGGCACCTTTAAGACTGACTCCGTTTGTGGTGCTCTTCAACCAAAAGTTAGCATGTACTAAAAATATATTTTCCCCTTAGAGTCTTAGACCTGAAATACATCTGCTGCTCTGTCTGTGGCTCTATCTTTGTCGGTATTTTATTATTTTAAAAAGCATCTGCTAGAATTGGACAATTCTCTCAAGGAGCTTTGTGGTGGCAACAGACCAGACGTTAACAGGCTGACTTGAGATACTCTTGCTTTCTGGTAGCCTCTTTTCCTGGTTCCCCACCTCTTTCTTCATCTCTTACCTGCTTCGATCGCTCATGCGAGTACCAAGGCAACGCATTAAAATTGCTCTGCGACTCTGGATACCCGTTCTAGTGTTACGGATAGTTGTTGCGGAGGCACGGAGTCAAGTGGTTGGCCTGAGTGGGTTCAGTTTGGCAAGTACAGCTTCAGTGCTTTTTTTACTGTTCGTTGTGCCCTTACGGTGTGCGTAAATGTATGTGCTTGGAGAGAAAAAGAGCTGTGTGTTGCTGGCTTGTGAAAATGATGGAGAAACTCCAGTTATATGCTTCCTATAAAAATATTAATTGTAGTGGTTTAATTTACTATTTAACATCCTGTTTTGAGCAGTGCTTTAAACAAGGAAATGCTTTGCTATTGTTCTTTAAGGCTGTTCTCCTTTTCTTTCAAAAACAGATAAAACCCCACCTTCATGGTTGTATATTGAGGCTTTTTTTTTCACTTGGGACATGTTGGTTTCTGGGAGAGATTCTAGTGCATTGAACAGCTGTTAAAATAATTTGTGTGAGTGAAATGCACTGTTCCTGTGGCACGCAGAAAACGTATGCTGAGCAGCATTTAAATGGGGAACCATTTTTAGGGAAGGAAGTGGGAAGGGAAGGACAGAAAGTGGCTTATATCTGAAAGGTCCAGGTAACTTTTCAACTTGCTGGAGTTGAATTTACAGGTTTTAGCTTGTGAGCAGGGATAGGGAAATATCATGGAAAGTGAAAGCACTGATTTCCTGGAATATGGAAGCTTTTGTCCTTCCTCCATCTTCTGAAGTAATTGTGAATTCAAATTTATTTCACCTTTCTTCTATTTATATAATGCAAGTGTTTTGTGAATGAGTAAGTAAATATTATTGTGTCTCAGTGGCTCCATGGCTTCTTGAAACCATTTAATACTGGGAAATATAAAGTGAGATATTGAATGTTGATTTGTTTGCAAGTCTACTGTCATATTCAAAGCGGGGAGGAGGGGAGAAAGCCTGTTTCGGATGCTGGCTAGCAAACTATACAGCCTTTCTGAAAACAGGCATTTCTTTCACTTTCCATGAGCCATGAGCTAGTTCTTTTTATTGCTCTGCCAAGCTAGTTAGATTGATGTAGTTACTAAAATTGCAGTCCATTTTCTGATCTAAATCTTAGTAAAATATGATTCTAGATCCAGGGGACTATTCGCCCACATGCCATTATCATCCTCCCGAATACCAGCGGAATGGAGCTTTTACTCACCTATGAAGATGAAGGCATCTACATTGATATATATGGGCATTTCACAAAGGAAACTGTTTTACAGTGGGGAGAAATGCCAGCATCTGTAGGTATGTATGAAAAATAGCACTTTATTAAATATAAGATTCTGCTGCACGAAGCCTGACTTCTTTATGAGGTTTGTATCCATATGAAAGTGGTTGTATGGCACATAAAGCAACTTCTGAGCAAACCACATGTGTGAAGAGTAAGCAGATTTATGCGTGTTTGTGTTAAGACAGCCAATGATTGCAGTAGGGTCTTCACATTTGGATCAGAGGCTGTATTCTTGTCGTGCTGTTTATTGCATCACACCTTGACTATACAGCCAAACTTCACTGAAGATGCAGCTTACCACCAGTATTCACAGAGAGAGTTATGTGAATTATAGAGGGGGAGGAAAAGTGCTCGTTTCCTACTTTGATTGTTCATAGCTCACAGCATTTTATGTAAAAATTCACAGCTATAGAGAGGTCAGTTACTGAAGAGGTCTGTAACTGCTGTCAAATGGCCCCTTAATTTTATCACTTTAAATTCGCGGTGCTGCCAGCCCAGGGTATTTCTAATAGATTCTCAATCTCTCTGTGCTTGCAGTTGGCTTTGTAGGAGGAGATTTTAATTGTATTGCAGCCAGGACAGCTGTTTGTTTCACCTTCCCCAGAGGGCTTCAAGTTAACAGTGTGGGGAAAACCAAGAACAACACACGCAGATTTTTGGTTTTATTGTTTGTTGCTTTTAATTTCTTTTCTGGCTCACTCCTGTTCTTCTGCATCTTAAAACAAACATACCAACAAACAAAAAAAGCCCAAGACACTTAGATTGTACAAAAGCATATTATTAGCTTGGCAGAAACTGGATGCCACAGTGAAAAATTGAGGATGTTCACCTTTCTCCTTTCACTTCTACGGGGTAGTTCTAGGAAAAGTCCATTAAAATCAGCAGAGTAACACCTTTGAGTAAATGCCAGATTTGACAATTGTAGAGGGTCTTCAACAGTACTGAGGGCAAGAAGCCCACCTCTGGAACACAAATCACTAGAGCACAACTTATTCTTTGCACTATTTCAATAAAATTCAGCAACAAAGCTGCTTCAGTTTCAAAAAACAGATATAAGTTATAAACTAATTATATAGCATTTCCTTCCCTTCACTGAGTAGCCCTACCTCCAATTTTCAGCCCATATTCAGAGCTACAGGGCATAATTAAAATGTATCAAGTCAATTCTCCATTTTTCATAGGAATATCTAATGGTCTTTGATATGCTGAAATTTTACATCCCCTCTGAATTAATGTTAGAAACACCATAAGAAATAATCAATAATCAAAAAGCAATTACTCAGCCAGGGTAAGAAGAAATAAGAAATATTGAACGTAATTGGAAGCTGCACTGATGAATGCTATCTGAAGGAGACAGAAGCTTTCAAGAAGCATGTCATTATGGGGCGTGCTTCCTTAGGCCTTACTAAAAGCAGCACGCTTACTTAACACGAACATTTTCTTCAAACCGTAATGTCTTATCCACCTCATGGTGTGCATATATGATACATGATTTTCATAAATATTTAAACTCTCCTTTGTTTACCCACATGTACTTCATTGGTTAGAACTTCTTCCTGCCTTTGGAATTAAAAATTTTAAAGTCAGCCACATTTATAAGTGTCCTGCCAGAGATTAACCCTGATCTCATGTTTAATATTTTTTTAACCATGGATGTTATTTGTAATTATTACAGGCGTCTCTAGTTGTAGTATTATTATTATATGCTATGTCCTAAAGAGTCACTATTAACAGATAATTAGTGTGTTGCACTATGATGACAGATGACATGTAAGGAACAAAAGGCTTTCTTACATCCTGTTTTTTAGAAAGGGGGATATTGTAAGAAGGATCACGTAGATCTACAACTCCTACTTGGAAGTTTACAGTTTGTGTCACTGAGCACTGATTGCTCTCAAAGCTTTTTCACTTAATCTAGATAGAGTTCGCAGGAATGCCTCAGAAGGGGACCAGAGAGAGCTCAAGTCCTTCTTCCTAATGTTGCTGAAAGTACTGAATCATCAAACCCACGGATATGAGATAGGTTTGTAAAACATTCCTGTAGCCTGGAAATCACACTTCAATACTTAACTTCAGTAAAAATTTCCTTGCGTGTACCCAGCTGGCACTGAAGTGAATAAAGTTTCACCACTTTGGACCAGCTGAATATGCGATCTTTTGTGCGAGTTAATTACTCTAATTTAAAACATCCTTCGGTATACATCTGGCTAGGCACAACATTCTCAGTTTCTCAAGGTTGATTACATCTTAATAGAAGGAATGTCATTTGGATATTTGCCTTTCCACGTGCTCATGCAGCTATTTCTCCTGTTCTTCAGCACACCACTGTGATAATCGTTTGCATGGAAAACTATCAGTACGAAATGGCCCAAGCATTTTTGTTAACAGTATTTTAGGGCAGCTAAATAGGAAGAGGATGGAGAAGATGCTTCTGATGGTGGCATCCTGTCTGGTGAATTTTACTATATAGGAGTCTTGTCTATGTGAATAGTTTAGATTTTCTTTATAGTCAGTCTAGAGAAATGGGCGCCACCAGATGGGAAGATGGTGCCCATCCAGGGACAGGTATAATGAAACATCCAGCTGAGGAAGCAGAGGGCAAGTTCGATGAAATGGTTTGGATGGGAAGGTCAGGAGAGCTGAGTAAAGATCTAGCTTTTTGTAGAACTTCTCTCAGTGCTCAGAAAGTGAAACTGTAGTTTTTTTCTGGAAGGTGTCTGTCTCCATCTGTCTCTTTCACTGTTTATACTTCAGCAGAATCCACAGCTGAAGGGAGGCAGTCTCCACACAGCCCCTCGCAGTTGACATTTGAAAATTGTCCAATATGTTAGCTTGAGAACCCTTGCATTGCTGCTGCTGCTGCAGCACTTCTGGTATCTCAGAAATGGATTTCTTTGGAACAGAAACTGCCTATCTTTGTGATGTGGTACAAGATTAATTTGACTTCTGATTGGAATCACTAAAAACAAATTAACCCAACCTATAACTCAACACACAACTCAAACTTTAAACTTTGTTTAAACAGAGAGCTCTGTTAACTATTATTTTAATAATTGTTTCCCACTAGCTCCTATTTTCTTGATCCTTTGAAATTCCCGACTCCAGACAGAAACATTAACTATTATGCGAGAAGTGTGAATAACTGTTATTTGCATGGCCAAACTTATGGGGAACTTGAAAGTTTCCTAAGAGATCCCATTTTCCTGGAATTTCCAGACCCATTTCAGACCTCCTAAAGTCTGTATGAGCTTATCTCAAAATTTTCACTCTGTGTTTCAGAGATAGAAGGGTCTTGTGTTAACCTCAGGGTGCTCTCTAGTCATCCTTTGCTCTTTTCTTAATTTCTTTAAACAATTATTTTGGAAGAAAACTTTTGTAGTTGGTGAGAATATCTTGACTAAAAAAAATAAAAAATAGTTGTATTATAATTGATGGATTTAGGGCAGGGAATCTAAATATAGCTTACTCCCATAGTCTTTAAGTTGGGACCTCTGTGACCGACCCATTAATAAGAAATTGGAGAGAGGAAACTCGTATCCCATGGGAAATTAAAATTGTAGAGTACTCTATCTATGTTTAATCTGAAAGATATTTCACATATGTAGGGCTAAATACAAATATAGCTGTAATATTTTCTTTCTATAAAACAGGATTAAAAAAGGGCTTAAGAAACATCAAGTTAATAAGATTTGGGAGCACTTTTGCCCTTTTGTGTGAGTAATGAATTGTTTACAGTATGTAGTCTTCAGAGGGTTGGCACAAAACTGGATATTCCCGGAGTGGGGAACCAATAGAAGTCCTTATTTCTTTTGCCATGTACATATTAGAAGCAAAAAGGTTGTTATGTAGAGAAACGGACAGCATTACCAAAAGGTGGTTGAATTGCTGCCTCAGTGCTCTATCAACATACTCACCAGTTCTTGAAATAGTTGCGGTCCAGCTCATGCACAGAAAATGCCTGCTCGTATCTGAATGGTTCTTGTTGGCCAGATCTGCTGCGCACTTTTTCCTCAAGGAAACAGCAAAAAGCATTCAAACAAGCAAACTGTCACCCCAGGTACATTTCTGGGTTGGGTTATCAGTTCTGCTGATAGGAGCGAGCAACAACTGGGAGCAGAGAAGCTTTGGAACAAAGATGCATAGAAACGTACATGTTTAGGAAGAAAAAGATTTAGTCATAAATTTATTCGTAGCTTGCTTGGGGTGGTTAGGGAACTGTATGTCTTAGCCCTTTGTCCAGTGTAATCTGACCAAAACATGCAGAAAAACACTTGCCTTCCATGGCCAATTTCTTAATTTGTCCATTTGTGACTTTAGTCAGCCTTAGTTTTTATTCCTTCTTGATTTTGACACTGTCTCATTTAGTAAAAGTTCTCCACAGCTGTGACTGGAGGAAGAACAACTATCCAGGTAACATAGAATCATAGAATCATAGAATGGTTTAGGTTGGAAAGGACCTTGAAGATCATTGAGTTCCAACCCCCCTGCCATAGGCAGGGACACCTCCCACCAGACCAGGTTGCCCAAGGCCACGTCCAGCCTGGCCTCGGAACATAAATAATAGCAGTAAAACTATTTAACAGAATTGCACAAGAGAAGTTAACAACTCCTTCCTCAGTTTTCCTACCCAAAATTGCTTAACTTTGGGAGCAGTAAGTTTTAAAGCATGGGCAACAGACAGAAGTAGATGCAAGTAGTCAATCAGTCCCTCATCAGTGCAGCAGCATCTTTGGAGAGCTCGAGGCTGGGTTTCAGTGGGAACAAGCTTTGCTACATCACAGGATGCTGTTGGTATCTCTGTGGGTTATTTCCATTCTGAATCCTCAATGTGTACATTTCCCTTCCATTTGTCTAAAAATAAATAAATAAATAAACATGCTTTCCCCAAAGAGTGGGGAACCAATAAAACTCATGATTTCATAGAGCACGCTGGGTTTGACTGAAGGGCCAAAGAAGGTTTCTGTAGAAGTGTACTCAGTTTTAAGATCTGTATGGTCTCTAATAGGTGGTATCTTTTTCTGTCAGCAAAGTCATCACTGGATATTCTCCTTTTAATGTTTGTGCCCAGCTGCATACTTGCCTGAATCAATTTTCTCAAACATATACAAAAGTAAAATTCAGTAGGTTTTTTTGCATTGAATTTCACCTATGCACATACTGTCTCCAAAAGGGAATACAGAAAAGCAGCATACACTCTTTTTTACCCTGCAAAATGGAGTTTGATATTGTGACTTGGGCACACAAAAGCAGGTCAGACTTTTAATTCATGTTCAGTTTGTTAATTTCAAACTTCTTGGTTTATCTGGAATCAGTTGCCTGGGGAATTTTTGGAGTCTCCATCACTAGAGGTCTTTAAGGTCAGGTTAGACAAACAACTGTCAGAAGTGATGCTGATGTGGCTCAGAGATATGGATGGAAGAGAAGGTGCATTAAGGTCCTTTCCTGTCCTATTTCGGTAACACTAATCAGAAAAGCCCAACTTTATGATATTTTGCTAAAAGCTGGCCTGATTCTGCTCTCATGCAGAGGTCAATTTGGAATAACAACTTAGGGCAGTGAGCCAAATTCAGTACATCAGATCAGAACAGGGATTTTTGAAGGGAAAGAGTTTAAAAAAGAAAAGAAAGGTTAAGAAGGGAAGTGAGATAGTAGCAGTACTCGGGTTTTGTGGTGCCAAGCGCAATTGTCTCATTCAGACTGTGAGTACGCTACTGCTCTGAGACAGATCATTAGCTCATGTCAGTGACACTTCATTGAAGTTAATGGATTCAATATGGCTCAGTAATTTCTTTCACCTTTGCTATCTCTCTCAACCATTTTCCCCTTGAAGCAGTCACTTCCCTGAATGGGGTCTCTACTCAACTTAATGTCAATACACGGTGTAAACAGGAAATACCAAGTCTCATCCCAAATTTAGAGCATTGCTAATGCTTTCACGATGTTAAGAGACTGATTTTGAGCTCACTTTGCTACACTAACTTTATCGCATATATTCTTTGATGTCCCGGGAGTAATGCCGGTGTAAATGGTGTAACGAGAACCACAGCTCATGCACAGATGTAGATCTTCTAAGATATGTGGTAATCTGGGTGAAGCAGGGGAGCTTCAGGTAACTCTGTATAACTTTGTTCCAGTATGTTAAGCAATATTGGTGTGTCAGTCTGAGTCAGTATACGCCTTTTCTGCTGAGCTACTGTCCAAGGGACTAGCTTGGCTGTCTAAGTCTGGGGTTGCTAGAAACCAGTACAATCTTGAGTTGTGTGTAATATAAACACCCTTATATTATATGTTGCCAGCTGGAAGCATAGGGTATTTTTATCTAAAGCTTGTTGAGGTGGAAAATGGACTCAAAATAACTACTCCTAAGTTGCTCATGGCGTAGGAGCTTTTGTTCCAGAATAAGACAACTTTATTCTGAGTATCTACTCTGCTCTCAGTTCATTTCACATGAAACACTTGTAAGTGCTCCCACATAGGAAGATTATCAAGACTCAGTACTGACCTCTGAATTCACAGACTGCTATCCTCCAAATTAATTTCCATGTGTAGATAAATCCTTATAACTGGACAACCCCACAAATTGGGGCCTTTTCGTTGGCATGTTATTCCACAGATACAATTTAAGAAAGAATTTTTTGATTCTGCTACAAGAATGAGTTTTTGTGCTACTTGTACTTCAACTGAAATTTGCCATTGTCAGTTGACAATTTCTCAGTATATTGGCCAGCCAGCGGAGCATCAGCGGCTGAACTTAGTATATCTGTTTTGTTGTGTTCCTATTGTAACGCTGTTTGGAGATCAGGTCTCTTCTGAACATAGCAGCACTGGTCCAGTCATCCAGGGCTTTCTATCCCAGACGACCTAGAGGTTGCAACACAGCCTAATTGAGCTGTTTCTGAGAGTTGCAAGGATGCTATCAAATTGAAATCTGCCAAAGGCATGGATACAGCTGATACAGACATAGCATATCGACAACTTGAGTGCAGATTCCATGTAGTGGAAAAGATAAGGAGACTTATAAGTGGATTAGGTCTTTGTTGCTGGACCTATATGACCTAAACAGCACAGCCATAGAATGCTTTCATGCTGTTTATGTATACGCACCTGCCTCACTGTCCCACCCCCCAGAACTATAGTGCCCCTCTCTCTTTTGTGTTCAGAAGCGAAGTTTGAAAAGGTTAAAGTAGTGTCAGTTGTTACAAAAAATATCAAATGTCTGAGTATTGTATGATTTTTATCTTCTTCACTTTATGTGTGGTCTGGGCCTACCTTTTTAGATACTAACCGCACGTTGCATGGGTGCTGCCCTGGTGCTCATTGTGCTACTGCTGCAGTGATTCAGAAATGTTAATGACAGTCTTTCTTGCAGCCTACAGCAGTACTGCCCTGTTGTACAGCCTAGGAACTGAAGCATAAAGAAAATATTTTAAAATCTATTCATTCCAGGTGTTTGATTGTTAGAAAATACCCCTTCCCCCCTTCTCTTCTCCCACTTACCCTCAGTTGCTCACTGCTGTTTTGCTTTTCAAACAGGATGGTTTCTTCCTCTTTCCACATGACTGGGATACTGGGAAAGAATTTTCTTGCTCTCAGCTCTAGTGGCAGGGAAGCCTCCAGTGTGCACAAAGAATAACTGAAAGGAAAGTATACTAAACAGATTTAGGGGACATTCGTGGACTTTGAGGGAACTAAAATCACAACATTTTGCGAAACCACACGTTTCTAAGGAGGTATAATTTTCATACATTTGTTCTGACAAGAATTACAAAGCAAGGATCCCAAGTGAATATTAAATCAACAGCTGCTAGGAGAAGGAGATACAGTTGTCTCAGGCATATTGCCTTAATTTTCTGCTGTCCTTCTAAGGTTGGATCCCAGGCTGTTGCTTCCTGTATCAGTGTGTACTGAAAGTTTAATTTTTAGTCTAAATCAGCATAGAAGGTTTTAAGGAACAGACGTTGCTTGCACTAGTAATGTAGGGCAGGCAAGCACTGTCCACTGAAGCTAAAAAACAAATGCACACATTCCCTCCAGATCTTTTCAGAGCACCAGAATTCTCAGACTAATGAAATAACAGTTCATAGTTGAGCAAGAAGAACAGTTTCTGAGCACTGACTCTCAATAGAGCATAACTAATGTGTTTTTACCTTAGAAGCCCATACATGCACTAATCAGAGGGCTTTCATTGAAACTGTGCCTCATGTGAAATCTGTGGTGTTAACTCCTTCATTGCTATTCTGATTTCTCATCTAACTGCCAGATTTAAAGGGAGTAATGTAGTAAGCTTCCACAGTGCTGGAGTATCTTCTTTTGGTTTTGGAGATATTGCACGTAACCAGTGATGGGAAGACAATAGCTAAGGACACCAAATTAATCATGCCGTAGTGTCGGATTCAAAAGTGTTTAGGTTGCAGACTAAGCTGAGCTCCATAGTAAATACAAACCCAACTTCCAAATGGGAGGGTGTAGAGAACACAGTCAAGACTTTTCTCAGACACATACAGTGAAAGGATGAGAGGCAAAATGGGCACAAGTTGCACCAAGAGAAATTCCAATTAGGTATTAAGAAATTTTTAACCTTGAAAGTAGTGATGCATTGCAGCAGGGGCTCAGAGAGGTTGTGAAATATCCATCAAAACATGTCTGGGCAAGGTCCTGAGTAACCTTGTGTAATTTGGCCCTGCTTTGGGGGCGGGGGTTAAACAAGATGCCCTTCAGATGTTTCCTCCAACATTTTGTGACTCTAAAATATACAATAGTAGCATACTTAATATTTATGTCTAGAGTCCAAAATAAGTTTGAGAGGAGAAACTGAAATTTAGTAACTGTTCCCAAGGCTTTTTGTGTAAACTTAAAATACAAATAATTCAGCATATATTGTTATCAAAGATAAATGCTTCAGATTCATATTGACATAAATGAGGCAAGAATCAGTCTTTCAGCTGTTAAACAGTATCAATTTTTTTTTCTTCTTTTTTTTTTTTAGCTTACCTTCAATCTAATCAGGTCATGGGCTGGGGAGAGAAGGCAATTGAACTACGCTCTGTGGAAACGGGAAATCTGGAAGGAGTATTTATGCACAAGAAAGCACAGAAGCTAAAATTTCTGTGTGAAAGAAATGACAAGGTAAAGAGATGACTACAGTGTGGTGATTAAGCAAAAATGAGTAATAGTTGGCTATGGCACTAAGACCATTTAATTTTTGTAACTTTGTTTTTACATCCCTATTCAAAGCAAATATAGTCCCTGATCCTACAAGGCACTCCCTACAGATATTCCACACTTTCACACCACCCTACTTTAGCCAGGTCTGTTCTATCAACTATTCCAGGCTGCCTTAACTGCTATCAGAGGTGATAACAAATACAGACATTGCTAACTGGCCAGACTCCAGCCCAACAGGTGGAGTGGGGAGGGCTAGTGAGCCAGCCCTGATAATGCCCAACTATAGGACTGCCTCTCTTGGGCTACTGAAATTACAGGCAATTCAGAGCAGCCATCATGGAAAAAAAAACCCAACACACTAATATTTGAGATATTGCAGGTACTAGAGTATGGATAACCAAGTATGATTTCTTGCATATAGCAGTTCTTGATAAATATTCTGTGAAACCTGCTTAGTTCCACTGACATATTTAGAAAACTGGGGACCCAACACTGTTTAGATTAATTAATTATTTTTAAATGTTCTCTTGTGTCTTTCTACATAGGAAAAAAAAATACCAAAAAATATATCCCAGTTGTACCACAAGTGCAGTTTCACTTTAAAAAGTTTCTCATGGGATTAAAATTGAATTGTGATATATATATATCTTTGTATTTGGGACTGTGGCCTTCTCTCAGAATTCCTGTATGGGTAAAAATATTGTCATAAATATAAACTGACAGTAGCATATCTTTTTTTTTTCCCCTTTCAAGGTGTTCTTTGCATCTGTACAGTCAGGAGGCAGCAGTCAAATATACTTTATGACTCTTGGTCAAAATGTACTGTTCAACTGGTAAATCACCTCAAAATGAAGGATGCTTTGAAATTCCCTATAGGTAGCAGTGCAAAGTGCTTGGAGGTAATATACACAAATTTGCACTTTTTACCTACAAAAATTTTGTTGTTATTAACTTATCAAAATTCATATTCTTTCAGTTTGGAAAGAATTCTATTTTCCTGTCAAAGTATTGCAAACATGTTTAGTTTGTCTTCTAAAATACGTTGCAAACCAAGATTGTACTCACAGTGTTAGGAGAAAACAACTTTAATGAAGAATGTAGCCAATATCAGAAGCTCCTGTACTCTGAAAAGTGTACAGTTTCATTTTCACAGATGATGTAATGTTGTTATTTTGAACTGAAGTCTCTTTCTTTTTTGGACAGCAACATCTGTAGATAGATATAAAAACACAAACAAGTTGGGGTGGCAAATTGGAATCTATTTTGAATTGGGTTTTGGCTTGTCTTGCATTTTAAGCAAGCTGTTCCTGTTTCACCAAGACTCCCTTGTCCAAGTCGTATGATCAGTGAAAGAGCAACTGTTGATGATGGGGGCCTAACACAGCCTGGGATGCTTGAGGGCTCATACGCTGTGTTAGGTAGAGGTGCATTTCACTGCAGAACTGTAAAAGCAGCTACTTGTAGACATGTGCCCCATCTGGTAGATTTTACAAAACGCAGGGGACAGACTTCACGTTTCTCTCAGGGCTGGATGCCTGAGCCCATAGACACAGTTACTGTAGAATGTATTTGTAAAAATAGTTTAAATAGTAGTTTGTCAAAATCATATATGCATAAAGCATTATGGACCTGAACCTGTAACTTCAGACACGGGACCCACGGTCATCTGAGTTGATTTAAAGGCACTACCCATGTATATAAGGGCACAGGATAAGGCACCTTCTTTTCTTCCCTTATTGCTCTTCCAGCATAAAGTCTTCATGTATTTGTGTGTAAATATAATCTTTCCACAATGGATGTTAAGATTAACAAATATATTCTTAATATAGTTACGAAAATATCCAAAGAGTTAATCTATTATAAATAGAAAATATAAATAATTTCAGGTGCTTTCTGTGCTAATTACATCTAAATAAAGCTGCATCCACTAGTGTTATTGGTGCCAGTGTTTCTGCATAAACTCTGTTCTCAGGGGCTTGTAACTTGGCCATAAAACTATACAGATATAATATATATACTATGTATAATCGTATACTATGATTAAACTGTAGGGTTTAATACAATCCTCATTCAGCTGATTTTTGGATGTGCTTTGAAAATGTAAAGCATCAAATGTAATACAAAAGAGCTCATTCCAGACATAATACAGTATGGAGGACACTGTAGGCAAAAGTGAAATCACTAGCTACAGTGTTTGAAAATAGGTATTTTTTACTTGAAATATGTGATACTGAAAGGTGCAGGGAAAGTGTGTTGGAATATCTGGTAGTCTACCTCAAGGATGACGATTCAAAGTTGACTAAGAAGGGGAGAAATAAAGTTGTTAAAACTGGTAGCTGTTTTGTACAGTATGTCAGGTTAAGTTAGTGTTAGCAGTCGTGCTGTGACTGACAGGTGCTCAGATCGCAACCAGAACTGGTATCCTTGTATATGTCAGCAGAGAATCGAACTAGGGGCTAATCCCCCTTCCCTGTGTTGGCACCTCGACTGCTGCAGGCAGGTCAGAGATGCCTACGCTGTTGCTGTCTGTGTTCTTTGGCTATGTGGAGGACTGCACTTTCCAAAGTTATTAACCTAGCACTTTTCACAAGCACTAGCTTATCTTGAAATGCATAGTGTTTTTTTATGAAGTATTTTCCTTTTAAATGTTTTAACTTACAGAAGAATAAGCCTAAGGCCATACTAAAAAATATGTGCAGTTAAATACTCAAAGTGGTTCTTAATGTATGCAAGTAATCAGCTTGTGTGCAGACTTAAAATCTGAACGGTATACCGTGCTCAGGCAGAGCTGTGTGAAAACAGGAGGTCTCTGTCTAACTGTAGTCATGTTCCTACCTATTGCCAACGCTAGGACTGGGGCAAATGAGCAAAATGTGGCTTGGCTCCCTATGCTACTGAACATTGGGCTTGTTTTGTTCAACTTTCAACAACAACAATAAAAAAAAAAAGCCAAAACAAACCCTAATCTGTAACAGAAATGGAGATGAAAGTGAAAATAATTTGCAGACAATCAGAAATACAACTTATTTGCTTTTGACTTAAAATAAAAAGTCTAAGAGACTGTGAAGAAAGAACAGCTTTGATTTTGTACCCAGTAGGTGTACAAAACTTGCTTGCAAAACTGCTCGTGCTATAAGCAATCAGTGATCCAGGCTGCCCTATAACAGTTTTTAAAGTGTGCTTATCTCAGCAGCCTCTGCATTACATGGGATGCATGTGAATTTTTTCCCTCTCCCATTCTGGTGTCAACAGGTAGGAGACAGATTTTTCCTGATGCTAGGCGCTAGATATAAAGAATTTAGCAGAGAACAGCAGGAACTTAGAACAACCCATATCAACAGATTAAAGAAGCAAATGTGATCAAACTTGTTTAATATTATTGTAATGGAAAAGCGTGACAGTAAGCTGACACACTGTAAAGATGTTTAGCTCCATACCAAGAGGGGGAAAAAAGCGCAAGTTCAAGAGAGGGAATGTGCACTATTACATTGAGATTTTAATTTTTCATTGTTTCCTTCTGTTAGCTCTCTTTCCTTTCCAGCTGTGATTCACGGCAGTGGGTTGGATTTTCATCTGTCACTTTGCATGTAAAACCATTGGAATTATTGGGGTTACATCTAAGTGTAAATATGGAAAGAATAAAGCCCTTAGAAGTGTGAACGCTTTTAAAGGATTTAGAAGTAGTATTGCAAATAGCAACTGGATGAAACAAGACAACTGTGGCCTTTTCTCTTTATCAAGAGAAAATCAGAATGGTTGAAGATGAGAAAGAGCCCAGAGATGTTGAGAAGAGTAACAGAAGAGTGGAAGTGACTAAAGAGGAGGGAAAAGCTGAAGAAAATAAATAGGAGTAGCTAAAGGGGAAGGAGTGGATGTCTGGAACAGTGGGTTGCTGTAGGAGGAATAAAAAAAGGTTGAGAGATGTTAAGGAAAAGAAAGTAACGAAAGAAACGGAAAGGTATCTGGAGTGACCGAGTGTTCTGAACACTGAATGAGAGTGTGTTCTGAATAACTGTTCAGCTCAATGCAAAAGTTCAAAGGCTGGAAGAAAAAATTGCAGAGACCCAAGTTTAGCCTGACATAAATTTAACTATGCAAAATGTGTATCAGATTTGTGGTGTCATTTTGTGAAGTGTTTCTCTAGCTGTACCCTTTCACTAATTTTTAAAACCAAGGAGTGAACTGCTTACCAATGTGTTTTTCTAGTGACGTCACTTTGATGTGAACAAATGCTATAGGGGCAGAAGGGCAGAACATTAAGGATTCATATCAGTAATCCTTTGGTACCTGCAGTATCTTAATGGCAGGTGGTGCTCCTAATGTTATATTTGCCAAACAAGATTGCGCTAATACTGCAGCAAGGTAGTATTGTATGTGCCTGCTTTTATTTTAGGAATGGTGAACGCTATTCTGCAGCCTGAACCTTGACACATGACTTTAAAACCTGCGAACAACGCAAGCTATGTACTGTACATTATGTATTGTTCCCTAATGTTGAAATCGTACAACTGAAACAGTAATAAAAAATACTCTGAAAATCAAAACTAGTATTGTGCATGTAAATTTCTGTTATATTGGTATAAGCTACTGTAAAAATCATAGAAAGCTTTGTTACTGTTACAGTATCCATGGGGAAACATCTACATCTGCCTACAGAGACAAAATAAATATATTTCCTTGCAGTGGATAAAGATGCTGAGGTGACAGTGTGAGAGTTCAGCCTAGACAGAGTGCTAGTAAGGGTGACAGCTGGCACTGTGCTGTGCATGTTGCTAATGAGCTTCACAAGTGAATTTCTGTGCTTCTGCTTTTCTCCTTACACACATACCCAGTGGGATGAGGGCAGCAGAACTAGAGTGAAATGAGAGCTTGCAATAGGAAAAACTAAAATATCTTCTTTAATTTACAATTATTTGCCAAACAGTAGAGCTAGGCAGTGAGATACAGCTATACACGCAATGCACATTACGCAATATATCAAACAAACTATAAATAGCTTTGGTATTATCTATTGCTATTGGAGCTCAAATGAAATGGCATTTTAATTTTAGCTTTGTTTTAAATTTAAAAGTAGTTTCATTCATGGTACCAAGTTGCTCTGGAATTAAATTGTTTCTCCAAAGACCATCATAAAAGCCAGCTTACAAGTTCAGTTCCATGTTTAGACAGCTGTATTTAAGTTAATTGAAACATCAGCAAACCTGCAATATATATAAAAGACCTCTATAGATTCTAAAATCTGCACAATAAATCAAGGTTCCACATAACAAAAGTGTAGATCTACCTGCTGATAGCCCACCCTTTCCTTAAACTGCTCCTCAAAGTGCATAGAGCTGATTAAAGGGCAAGAGGATGTCTGCTGGGTAATCACCTCAGATGTTATTTTAGCATTATTTAATCACTTCCTGTTATTTTCTACGTTGATTTAACAACAGCGCCTAGAAGATAATGGTGAAATGTAGTAGAAAGGCTTTTCCATTTTTGTCCTCAAAACACTTTGTGGCAAACAACTATGTTTTACAGTAAGCTTTATGATCTTGCACAATAGCTAATTATTTTTTTTTAATCTACAGCATCACTTTTTATTCTGTTGTGACGTTCATTTCTCAAACATACATTAAATGTAATGTTTAACAGAATGTAATAACATCCTCCTATTCAGCATAGCCCATTCCTCACTGACATTGCTATAGAGGCTAACTGCGGTTTTTCTTAAGGTGTGTTGTACATAAAAACTGAGATACTTGGCTGCTAATTATGTCTGAGAATTTGAGACTATGTATTGATTCACCAGAGGTCGACACTGGTACAGTTCAGCATACTTAGTTATAGGGATATGAAAAATCATACTGTCTTCAGTGAGTTTCTTACATGCCCCAATGGAACAGGCTCAACATAACACACTGAGCTCTTAGTTTTCGTGATCCTGATACAGCCGTCTGCTGATGGCTCATCACCATTCATTACTGATTCTCCAAATGTTTCTGAACTTCCAGTTTCTAATACAATCACATCTGTCCCACTAGTCAGGTATGGCAGGGAAATCACATCTAGAGGAACTCACAGATGTAACCAGTCATTAAAAAATGCTGTTGACATGCCATCAGCAGAAGAGTTACCCTGTTCCAGTTTCGAAATTGGTATGTTAGCTAGACCTCTGCTGGTGAGAAAGAAGATTAACAGGAGCAAGTTCCAAAGATACAACTATCTTGTATCTGAAACTGCAATGCATACAAATGTACCCAAAGTTATGAAGTATAAATTCTACTATCAGTCCATTATCACTCCGCAAAAGCTACAGCTTCACAGTTTTCACGACTGAAACCACAGTGACTTACAATAATAAAAAATCCTGACAAAGATGTACATGTAACAATTACCTCTCCTATAAATAAGTTTCTTCTGCAAGTCATATCATGAGCACAGACAAAAGTGGAGAGAATCTGGGAACAGTCCAGAGATGTCCTGATTATACCTACAGATTCATTTAATAGCTGAAAAAAAGTAGTCTACACCACAGCTCTCCAGGTAAGGCATGTATGTGATGTGAAATCACATCCTGTGCAACCTCAGTAAAAAGGAGTTTGGGTCATGTTCATTTTTTTAAATCGTAAAAGCCATTTGATGAGTCCACACAACAGATCATGTGTTTACCAGGAAAAAAAAAGAGACATCACATTGAAATTTTACTCAGTACCTTGGCTTCAACATAAACATAAAGAACGACTGATTTAAATTTTCTCACTAAGGAGTGCACTGCTACATAAAATCCATAAACTCATACCATTCCTAGGGCAGTCTAAAGGCCAAAAAAGGCCTGGAGTTTTTATACGTCCTTATCTCATTTCTCAGTCTGTTTTAAATGGTTCAAGCAACAGGTTTTCCAGTTTGCCTAACGTAAATGCTCCACAGTGGCAAAGGCAGTAGACTAAGAATACAATCATTCTAAAGCTGTGAGCTCAGAGAACTGCTTCTGGACCAGTGCATGAAGCAGCTCTGCTTAAGCTGCAGTCCCACTTCAGTCTTCTGGATTTCCAAAGGCTATCTGGACCAGTGACACTACAAGTACTGGAAACTGCTTCTCTTCTTTCTCTTCCTGCCCCTTTATCTTTACCCCTCTCTCCTCACTCTGTCCTGCTGCTTTATAGCCTAATGTTTCCTTTGATAGAAAAAAATACATATATTAGCAACTGCTAATAAAGTATTAAATACAAAGTTCTTAATCCCGAGAAGTTTCATTGATATCATAAGTGATCATGGTATCATAAAGAAGAATAGGATGATCTTGATCATAGCAGTGGGATGAGAATGAATATAAAAATAGAAAAGGTCATACACTTAGGCACCACTAGTAAGAATTTCCTCCTGATAGATGGAAATTCAACCATTGCTGTTGGAAACAACAAAGACCCAGGAGACTTTTTCAATGGCAGGATGATTGTGATTACCAACATGCTGCAACTATGAAAAAAGATAAATACAATTTTAGGAGCTAACACGAGACACCTCCAGTACAACTAGGAATGCCTTCATCTTGAAGTAGAAGCAATAATGAGTATTATGCATCCACTTAAATTAAAACTGAATCAGGAACAGGTGCAGCAAGAAGCCCCTAATGGGACACAGGAACAAAGACCCTATTTCATAGAATGGTTTGGGTTGGAAGGGACCTTAAAGATCATCTAGCTCCAAACCCCCTGCCACGAGAAAAGACACCTCCCACCAGCCCAGGCTGCTCAAAGCCCCATCCAACCTGGCCTTAGCTTCTCTGGGCAACCTGTTCCAGTGTGGCTCTGGCATCAAACTGGTAGGAGTGGGGTGGATAGAGGTTCCCCTCCCCTGGCAGCTGTAGTTTAAAACCCTCTTCACCAGCTTGGCAAGCCTCTGACCGAAGATGTTCTTCCCATTCTCTGACAGATGGACCCCAGCAGACCTGGTTTCTCAAAGCAAGTGCCATGGTCCCAGTAGCCAAACCCCTGCTGTGGTACCAGTCCCGTAACCATGTGTTGATTCGCCAGATTTCTGTTGGTTATTTGTTTACTTCGGTTGTATTTGTTACGCAGGAGGCTGGCAGGCCTGGCTGCCGCGCCGTACCCCACCGACGCCGAGCCGGGGGCACCCTGCGGGCTCTCCACCACAGCTCCACAAGGAGACGAGGGCGGGCGGCAGCTCAGCACCTCAGCAGACGTACA